>VZUI01038610.1:0-66209 GCA_013401135.1 Cettia cetti | reverse complement strand
TTCTATTCTATTCTATTCTATTCTATTCTATTCTATTCTATTCTATTCTATTCTATTCTATTCTATTCTATTCCATTTGATTTCTCCTTCTGTTCCCTAAATGAGAAGCAGCAGTCCATTCCCAGTCCTCCCTTAAAAACAGCAAAGCACAAGGAACTTCTATGGTGTGAGATGGGAATTTCAGGTCATTACTAATCTGGTTGACATGCAAAGTGCTGAGGTAGAAAATAAAAGCTCAATTGCACATTCCAGCCCCCTGAGACACTTGGTCTCCTAGGAACCATTATTTCGTCTGTACAAACTATTGTTTCGTAGAGAATATCGTGTTTCAGCAGAAAAGTCAAATGTGTCCTCTCATAACTCCATGTGGCTGTTAGCTTACTGCTGAGCTAATGTTTTGCCACATAAATAAAACTGCACAAAAAAGAGAGAGCAGACTTGCAAAGAAACATGGGGAAAAAGTATAATTCATTGGTGCTCAGGGCTGAAAAGCTAGTGAGCTCCTTTCCTTTCCTTTTTTTTTTCCCTTTACCCTTACAAGTTGATGTGTATCCAAACAGCTTGAAAAGTACTTTGAAATCCAACTTTAGTCAGCTATGATGAAGACATAAGAGGAACTGATTTTTCCTTGGTGATGCTTTGTTTTCTCCTCTTTTATTCACTCTTTGCTTCAGCAGTGGCTGCAGGAGAGGATCCAAGTGTTTTTTCTTGGAACTTTTTTTTCTTTTTTTGGTGCAGTTAAAGATATATTTCTTGAGTTACACTGAGTCATTACATACTGCTTTTGTGGCAAGCTCAACTAGTGAGCTAAGAGGGCTTGAACCGAAACGCAAATTTTCTCAAACCTAGGGAATCTATAACATCTTACCCAAGGAGTTTTTACTATGGTAAAAAAACTGCCTCTATATGTGGAAAGATGTGAAATGCTAGGTAACTATTTCATTTTTGTTCAGTCAATTTCACAAACATTCTAAGGCACCACTGGGGATCAGTCACTGGGCTCAAGGGCAATGGTGCCACTCAGAGGGATCTAAAGAGGTTGCAGGACAGGGCCCACAGGAACTTCATGAGATTGAACAGGGGGAAAAACAGAATTCTGCATGTTATATGAATCATCACTGGATAGCAGGAGAGCAGCTCTGCTGAAAAGGACTTGGAGGTGCTGATGGGCAAATAGCTAAATAAGGAATATCATCACACCCTGTCAGCAGAGATCTGGATTGCTGGTGCAGGAGCAGAGACAGGAGTTGGAGAAAAGTGATATTCCTCCCTAATTAGCAGCCACTAGCCCACAGCTACAATTGTGCATCTAGTTCTGGGGCACCAAAAAAGAAAGGCATTGGTAAAAGTTGACACGAATTCAGTGGTAAGTCACCACTGAGTGAGGGAGAACAGGAACTGGTGTAGTTGAGAAGATACTGGGGGAGTTGGGCTTGTTTGGCCTGGAGAAGGAACAGCTTCAGGAGGAGGTAACAACATCCTGTCCATACCTACAGTGAGTACACCAAGAAGACAGAATTACTAAAATCCAGCTCAGCAAAGCACTTAAACTCACATAACTTTATGTTTGAGATTCACTGATTCATTCTCGGTTTATTCAATAAATATAGATATTTATGTCTTTTTTTATTTTATTTTGATCTCGCTAATTCATCCATACATCTGTATATTTGTAATATATTGTAAAAACCTACTCAAAGCCGGACAAATACCTAACATCCTCCCTGTACTGAGGTATTTTGTAATATTAAAATGTGATTATCATTCATCCAATTTGTGGAATCTATTTTTACTGCCATATACTGCCATATTACCATCCATTAGCACATAAGTATGAAAAGATGAAATTTTTATGGCTACTGCATAAAATGAAATGGTACCAAAATTATTAGGTTTAACTCTGAACATTTAATAGAAATAAAGGGATTCTTTGCTGTGCTATTCCTCTGGCAGGGAGTGACATGAGTGCAGTGAGTACACCACAGTTCCATGTGTTATGCACAACCTGGCCACAGGAGATCCTTAATCAGATGAGAACATGCAGTAACTCATATTTGAGTTCACACCACTGCAGTAACTCATATTTGAGTTCACAGCTGACTCCATGTGAGTATATTTTAGCATGTATTTCAGTTTCCATCCTGCTCCTTCAACCTGGTTGTTGCTGGAGGAAACCCAGCTTTGCATATTCTTTGGAGGGAACCCCACAGGCTGACATGGCTCTGGGGCCAGGAAAGCAGCAACCAACAGGAAGGAGGCTCAAAAATTAAAAATGTCTGAAATATCTTCAGCCTGCACAAAGGAGAAGACCCACCAAAGCAGTGTCTAGATCTGTTACCTCATTCTCAGATGAGAAAAAAAAATCTTCAGAGTCCAGCAGAGAATTCATGGGTTTTAAAGTGTCAGTAAGCAGAAGTGATCGTTCCTTCTTTATTGATTTTGGGGTCTGTGTTCTTTGTTCTTGTTTGGGGTACCCAAATAGCAGCACAGTGAAGCTGCAGCTGTGGTTGCCATAAAAGTTATACAGAGGATCCCTGTGATCTGGTACATGATTCTCTCATCTTAGTAAAATATCACTGTAAGATAAAACAGTCTTTTGAAACTGGACAAGGAACAGTTAGATCATTTTCTTTGCAAGAATGTCTTGTTTACAGGCAAGGATAAAAAAAGTTTGAAGAAATAAGAAAAAATAATAAAACTCTCTAGCCAGATTCTCAGTAGTGTCAGTAGTCACATGACAAATGAATCCCGCACAGCTCTATAAATTTACAATACCTGAAAATCTTGCACCCTTTCCTTAGAATAATCCAAAATCAAAAAAAAAAACAAAACTTAAAAGTAAAGAAGAGAGAATGAGGTACCTTAACTGGAAGACTTAAAAAATTATACCCAGTATTATTACGCACGCAAGTGAAAGTTTCTCAGAATATTGGTTAAATGCAACATTGAACAGTGTCTGCTAATACTAATTATTATTTTCACCATATTTCTTGATATTCTATGTGAAATTTAGAGTAGGACTAGCAAGCATTTTTAGATTACATTGATATGCAAATTAATTTTCCATGCAACATCATGCATTTTCACATGGCAATCTTTATCCTTTAAGCATTTCCCATCAAAGAAAGAAAGAATACTCTATCCCTGAGGTATCCAATCAAAATTTGTGAACCATTTCAAATTTATGAATCGAGCACACACAGTGAAACCATTTACTGCATGTTGTATGAAGGGTGACTCCACTGTGCTTCATGGTGGGATTTTATTTTATTCCTTTTTTATTGCTTTTTAATTTTTTCTAATAATTCTTAATTACTTTTGCAATTAAATTTTTGACTGTCATTAACCAATATTTTTTTCCATAGAACTATTCATTGCAATTTCAAGATCACATTCCTCAATGGCAAAAACTAATTTTAGCACTCAATATGGAAAAGTTGAGACTAGTTTTTAATATTTTCCTTTAACGTTTACCTCTAAACAGTTCTAGTTCCCTGCTGATTATCACACCTTGTACATCATATTGCTGAAATGTACTGAGTTGTAGAGCAAGAGGTCAAGGCAAGGCTTTAGTTTAGTTGTTATCTGTGTCTGGGCATTGGGGTCTTTAGATATCCAGAGATCTCTGTGAAGCACTTTCCCATGTGATTTTCCTTCACAGAAACTAGAGTATCAGAACCTCAGTATCTCTGGAACTGAACCTTTAATTCTTTATATCTGTGTTCTCCATGCATGAAACTTAATATTATTCTACACCAGAGATAACAATTTTTCTCCTGAAGAACAGAGGCTGTAAAGAAAAATTCATTCATGCTTTTAGACACCTCAGGCAGGTTTTCACTCACTGAATTTTAACTGTCTACAAAGTAATTGCCTGTACCTGAACTAGGTGGAGGTTTTTTTGACTCTCGGAGACCTGGGAGAGAAATGGGCACTTAACTCATCCTGAGGTAGCCATCCATAATAAAACAGATGAAACATGTATTTTAAGTACCTGCTCTCTCTATGATTATAAAAGAATTTCAGGTGCATACTGGACCATAGAGTTCAGATCTAGACATATACACAGCTGGATAGCCACACACACTGAGATGAGCTTGACATCCTGAGTTTACAGGGATGACTGATGTTAGAGTTTCTACATAGGCAGCCTTTGGAAAGTTTATGCAATATGTATCTCTGAGCTATAATCTAATCAATATTTTAATATCCTCAATTTTCACTTTTAGAAAGGATATTTCCCCAAGCTATGTAAGCATGACTTTGTTTTAAATTAAGAATTTGAAGTCTGTTGTGAGCTGTAGAAACTCTGAGAGTAAAGTACCATGATCGCATATAACTTTGTGACCCAAAGGGCACATGGTTATTTATTGACTAAATTCTGAATAAAATAGAACAAGTACAATGAGATTGTTTTATGATTGCATTTTCACTAAACTATATGATTACTTCTGGATTCAATATAATTAATTAAAAGTAGCTCAAAGCACCAAGAGTAAACAGAGTAACACAGAGGGAAGAAGAGATAAAGAGCATCTCAGAATGGTAGTGAAGTCTAGGCCAGTGAAAACTCCTTGTTGTGTACTTGAGGTAAGGAGTAGGAGAATAGTTTCAGATTTTTCAAGTTTAAAATTTCAGAAGGAAACAGGAAATGTTGTATGTACACAAAGAAAGGGTGATCAAAGCCTGTCTGGCCTTCATGTTGCATGCTAGCATACATTTGCCATCATTTTTGCTACAACTAACCTTATAACAGTGAAAACTTTTACCTTTATTACAGACACGTTGTAGAACTTAGTCTTTTAGGGCAGAAGGGTTGGAAAATCTTATGAGGTCCAAGAAGGACTCAAGGAGTCTTCTAAACAACTGCATCCTCCAACGGTCCTCCATTGCTTCTTTCCTTATTCCTACTCATGAATGTTGATAACTGAAGGCAGCAACTTTTCCCCAGAAAATGTTGATTTAGTAGCTTGCTGTGAAAATATCCCTCTCACACAATTTATTCTAGAAAGCTGGGATTCTAAGCTTTCTGTCCTGCAGGCTTCTAGACTCAGAGTTCCTCCTGAAATGAAGGAAAGACAGACACTTTAACTTTGCAGAGGTCACAGTTGCACTGCCAAACTCAAAGTCCACTCTTCCTGTTACACCTTTCAGGATCTTGTCAGCCCTTGGGAGACTAACCTAGCAGTTTTTCTAATTCCTTTCCACCTTTACTCAGACCCTTATTTCAGCTATAGCATTGAAAAGAGAAGAAGAGCCTGAAGTCACCACCAGTTTGGATGCCTCAACATCTTCTCATCATTCTTGATCTCTCACTGCTCTTAGAAAGGTGGTGTTTGCAATGGAAGCAATCAAGCAGTTACTTTTTTTTTTTTTTTTTTTTTTTTTTTTTTTTTTTTTTTTTTTTTTTTTACCTAAAAGGAATCATCCATTATGGCAAGACCATTATCTCTTGGGACCCTGCCTCTGCAGCAAGTTCCTTGAGGATTTCAGGAGGGAAAACGAAAGGAAACAGATACTGAGGGGTAAGAAGAGGAAGCAGATGTGATCACACCGTGCCTTTCTCTGTGCTGCATCATCTTTCAGCCCTGTTGGTGTAGTTCATAGGGAGGAGTGCATAAACTTGTGGAATTTAAATAATACTATGTCATCTGTTATATAACTGTCAGTAGCAAAGAGAACAAAAAGTTTCTTTTTTGCATCCTATTTTATTCCTTCACGTTGCCTTCAGCAATTTTTTAAAATTCAATGTTGCTACTCTTCAGTTAATGACTTCTGAAAAAATAAATATAAACTTTTGTAGCTTGAGTGATAATTTTTTTAATAGTTATCTACAATCTAAGCCTGCAACAAGTTCTTCTCAAATTTTTCTTTTTGGAAAAAATTTAATTTATACTCGTTCCAGAAACAGTGCTCTTGCAATATCTTGATTAAACTGCCTTCAAAGTGTTGGTTTCACAAAGATTAAAGGAAAGACTCCCAGCTTATATAAGCTGTCACATCCTGTGGGCTGCTAACATTTTAGATTAATTGAATCTCTAATATTAACATTTTCTCTAGACGTTCCTGATTTTCCTAGTGAGTTTCACTGTTTTGATTTTTACTTATACAAATAAAAAAGCCCTAAGGGGACTACACTGAGATGCCTTAGCAGTCTTATTTTCCAATGGAAAACAGACAGTCTTCTGTCTTCTGAAAACTAGACATCTCTAAGATGTCTGTTTATTTGGGGATGCGTAAAATCTAAGCATGCAATATTGTATTTGTAATAAGGTTTTTTTTAAAAAAAAAAAATCTCTTCTTGTATATGTACCAGAAAGGATTTGTAAAGATTTCAGCTTTAATATCACATCTCAAATAAACTTAATTTTGCTATTTTTCCTGTGTATTTATAATGAGAGCCTGAGTAACACATGAGAAATTATCTTTCTCTATTCTTTATTTTTAAAGCACGGGGAGAATAATGAGGGGGAGGAAAAGGGAGAAAGAACATATGAGAAAGTGTTCACTCGTTACACACATATATGTATAGATCTATATATATTTAGCAAATATCTCCTCCAGTCATATTCACACAAGATAATGAGGTGATCCCACTGCACCTTTCCTTCGAAGCTGAAAGGAAGGTTACATTTTTTGCGCACGTAAAATAAATGTCTGATTTCTGTAACATTAAAAAAAATTAAAAAGGTGTTGCTCAAGGGAAGCCATCAGCACTTGAGAGAACCACAATCCCCACCATCTGCTTCCACAGAGACAGAGCAACTATTCACAGCTTTTGTTGCAGTCCTCAGGCTGCAATTGTACTGCAACTGAGGGTGGTCACAGTAGACCTGAGCAATTTTCTATCTTTACTGCTTATTCCCCCACCTGCCGCCACCTCTCTTCCTTCATTCTCTGCCCATTTTTTTTACTGTAATAGGCAAAATCAGGACAGAGAAGGGATTGTATCTTTCTGATCTTTAGGTGACCTGCTGCCACCAAAAGAAACATGAAATGCACATTTTATTCTGAGTCTGTAGGTGATGTCCTCTAGGCTGAGATTCATTTCATTTAATTATAGTTATCTAAAAAGTCTGCCAGTCTAAGGCAGCTATCTAGGCTCCTCCTTTAGATGATTAAAAAAGGCAGTTCCAAAGGTGATTCATCCTAAACCACAATTGGTATTAATCCCCAAACAAGTCCTGTGTAAAATTAATTCTCCTGTCTGATATCAAAGAAGCTCAGGCTCCAATTTGGAGCAGGCATTAAGGATGGAGTTTGCCTGAGGAAACATGCAGATCCAATGCAGATCTCCTTACCTGAGGTGACTGCAGATTTCCTTTATATAAGCCAATAGAAAGAACAGGAATTTTTGATTCCTCTCTTCCTAATCATGGAGTCATGGAATGACTTGGGCTGGAAGGGACTTTGATGCTCATCCAGTTCAAATCTCCTGCCATATGCAGGGACACCTTGCTCCAGACCAGGTTTCCCAGATTCCCCTCCAACCTGGCCTTGAACACTTCCAGGGAGGGGGAGTCCACAGCCTCGCTCAGATACAGAAAGATTGAAATATTGAAAGTATTTCTCTTCACTGATGGTAACGATCAACTTGTATCTAGACGCTTTTTTAACAGAATTATACAGTTAGGTGAATTGTGTAACTTCCAGAAAGCTAAAATTTAGTGAGATTAATCAGGATTTTGCCAACTGTCCCACACAACTAGAATTCATGTGAGCAGTGCCAGCACCTTCAAAAGATTAGTCCTCTGCCAGACAGCCATTTACCTACACTATCACTTCCAGGTTTTGGGACATGAAGGTTTTCATGTGCTCTCCAGAGCAGCATGCAGAGAGAAAGTCTGAAATCACTCCTTCCTGTAACACACCAGTGTAAAGACACAACGAATCCTTTGAGGCTTCAGAGCTCTTGAAAGGGAACAGAGGAGAATTTAAACCTAGAGGAAAAATGGGTTTATGTTATTTGCACTGCCTGGGAATGTTCATATAGCACTATGTTAAATGTCCATGGCACTTAATTTTCATAGGCTATTTCTCTTATGGCAAAAAAAATTATATGAGGTACACATTTGCAAGTACACTTGTTCACCACAGTGTACAGTGTACATTGAAATAACCTTTAAAGCATCTCAACTTCATTGGCATTTAAGTATTGGATTATCTCAATGAAGTCATTAAGGAGAGTTGTATGTATGGGAGGATAGTTCCCAGCCTTATTTCATTGCAAGTTTTGTAGTTAATTACTAGGACAAAACACTAAATAAGAAGACAAACAGTACAAGTTAAAATGGAAGGTTCTCTGGCAGATATAGCTTTATAAAAAAAGCAAAAGTTAAATGCTAAGGACTCATTCATAATAAAAAGCAATTTCCCAAGTATTATGTTCTATCTCAGTTATGGTTAAATGCCATAAATTAGCAGTGAGCATTCCAATTCAAATGACTTGTGTTCTTCAGTATTCTTAAAAATCAGTCAAATCAGAAGTCCGCTAGTGCTTCAATGGAAGTAATAGAAGACAATTTAATTGACAGAAATGTATTTTAGATAGTACTTCTTATCTTCAGGCAACACATTTTATTACCTAAAACTTCATTACAGTGCACAAAAAAGGAGAAAGAGAAACATATGTTTACTTGTAGTGAACCATACGTTTAAAATGATAACAGAATTGATTTCTTCCTGCAATTTTATCTTTACTGTATACATTATGACTTGTATGCTGAAATGTAAAAACCTAAAAATTTCTGGTACATTTGTGCATTTTCAGGAAAAAAACCAAATAATTTTCACAGAAGAACGATATTTTTGCATTGCTGTAATGTGCATTGTTTTCCTAAGATCAAATCTAAAAGGAAAAAAACCCACTATATTGTCCTCTGTAGTGCTTCTGTCAGATCTTGTGGCTGTATATTCCAAAGAGAGTTTGGTGTTTCAGGAGGAATTCTCAACACCAGGAAGGAAGTATCAATGTTGGTTTTCAAGTATAAGTACTGTGTCGATTGACTGAAGTCAATTTCAAAATGTAACAGGTGACATTGTTGATTTTGATCCTATATTATCAGTGGGAAACAAAATACAGGTTCTGACTCTACTGACAAAAATTATCTGCAAATTTTTTTCACCTGTTTTTGAAGGAAAAGAATGATGTCCAGTTTCTGGTGCTTCTGAAACTGTGGGTTGTGAAACAGCCTGAAGCACCTGACATCACTGGAAAGAGGTAGAGTTTGACACAGGATTAAATGTTGTGCTAATGATTAGAAATAATAATAATTTAAAAAAAAAAAAAAACAGATTCACAATCTAGCAGACTCCCTTTCCCCATTATGACTTACAAACTGGTAGTGTTTATGAGTTTCCATGAGCCATCAGAAAAGGCTGAGTCTGAAACTAAAACTCCAGTTCCTAAAACTATGAAATAATTAAAATTTGTTTGGGGGCCATGAACTGAAGTTTGAATGAAGAAATTGAAATGTCTTTTTCAAGGCTGTATTCAATAGTCTTAATCCCATCGACCACAGAAACACAGAATGTCTTGGATTGGAGAGGTTCTTAAAGATCAGCAAGTTCCAACCTCCTGCCCCAGGCAGAGACAACTTCCACTATCCCAGGTTGCTCCAAGTCCCATCCAGCCTGGACTTGAACAGTTCCAGGGTTGGGGCATCCACAACTTCTCTGGACAACCTGTTCCAGTGCATCACCACCCTCACAGTGAAGATTTTATTCTTAATACCTAAAATTAGTCTACTTTCCTTGAATTTAAAGCCATTCCCCTTGTCCTGTCACTACATGATTCTGCAAATAATCCCTCTCCACCCTTCTTGTAGGCCCATTTTAGGTACTATAATATACTTAGGTGCTATAATCAGCACAACTAAACAGATGTAAACCCATAAAAGTCATGTCCTTCTTACCAGACCCCTACCAGACACCCTCAGTTCTTACACTCATGGTGCAGGAGGACAACTGACAGTCACATAGGCATTAATTGACTTTGACTCGGAACAGTAATTGTATTACATTTATTAATACAATACATTACAAGTTTTAATACACAATAATTTAATTACAAACCATTTAATTGTTGGGCAGGGATATACAGAAAACAAAGTGACCTTGATTGCTTGATTGGTTGATCTGAAGCAAACAGTGCAGGCAACAAAGACACAGATGTGTGATAAAGAATACAAAGCTTCTGCACAACTATTGACTCCAGGAGCAGGAAGCTGAGACCACAGCAGCAGCAGACTGTCATCTGTGTAGGAACACTGGTTGTGTTATTGTAATATTAGTACAATCCATGGATTACATACCTCTATGAAATACAGTAAATGTACAGAGAGGCATTCTATTGGATGGTTGTAAACTCCACTGGAACATACTGATCAGTTCTAGAAACCACACAGGAAAAGACCCCAAAACAACTAAACAAAAACAAAAACAAGCAGGAAAACAAACAGCAACAAAAAACCTTTAAAAATTGTAGAACATTTGGAAAAATCCTGAAGGTACGAGAAAAATAATGAGACATTGAATTCCTATATTGACTCCTGCATGGCTTTTGAGCTGGCTGATTCCAGAAGCAGTCTGAAGGCTGCTGTGCTCCAGAGACAGAATTATATGTGTTATTAAGCATGTTGGCAGTTTGGGTTGAATTCAGGTTGCTTACAAACACTGGCTGTTCCTGTGTGATTGCAGGACAATCCAGGATTCACAGCGAGCAGCAGCCACCCCAACACAACCCTGGAAAAGGGAGCAACATCTCCACTTTGAGTTTGCCTACAGATTCAGCTCTGTGTGGCTCAAATGCAATTTTATTACTAAATACTAGGAATTACTTATCCTTTTGATCCAGATCTCTGTCTCAAGGACTTCCTAAAACAAAGCATGTCTAAAGAAAATGGGCTTAATGATTGCTTCCATTGGTGTCGACAGTTAATGGAGGTTGGGCACTGAACCTGCAGACAGCATAGTTAAGAGAAATAAACCCCACTGACAGTGACCAGTGCAATTTCCTTTTCCTTCAGGAGGTCACTTCTCTGTTCTTTCCCATAATTTTAATCTGTATTAACTTCTTGTCACTTTTTTTTTTTTTTAACTAAGAGGAATCCAAGTGAAAATAAAAAGGCATCAATATGAATTTTTGTTTAAGATCCAAACTTGTACTGTGTTTCGTAGTGGGTTTCTTTTTTCTTTTCCTTAATTCTTTTATGTAAATGTCTGTAAACATTTCTCTCATGGTCAATACATGTAAGTAGTGTGTTTTTATGCTCAATGCTCTGATTCTATCCTATTTGAAGAAATCTACTATTTGCAGAGTATTATTACAGAGATGAAAGAGTAACATGGGTTGATGGATAAACAAACAAGCAACAATAAAACACTGCCCTTGCAAAACACTGTACAAACATCAATTAATTCTATTTGCAGCAGTCTTATGCAGCTGATAAATTCCCTTTCTGCAGATGGAAGTGCTATGGCATAAAAGTGGCAAAGAATTTTCACTGCGCCAGGGCATTGATTCAGACAGAGGTCTGAGGTTTGACTCCTTTCTTAAGAGTGCTTTCCCACAAGAACCAGAAAGCTCTGTAAGCTCTGAAACATATTTTTTCTTACAACAGAAACGAAGCTGTGTGATTTCTTTTCTCTCTCCTGTAAAGAAAACTCTCCCTGTGGAAGAGGTTCTTGGTTTCAGGCTCTTTAGCAGCTGGGCTGCAGCAGATCCCAGTCTGTCCCCTCCGGTCCCCAAGAAATCTTTTGTCCCTTCCCTACAAGTCTTGATGTGATGGTATGGCACCTTCTTTCTCTCAGTAACAATACACAAACAGCCTGTCTGTGCCTACTCTCTGTATTAATAAGCCTTTCTCACCATCCCCTGAGTTCTTATTTTTCTTGAAGAGCCCAGCTTTTCCCCTTGAGGTCCTGTTTGGAGCCAGAGCAAAGCCAAGAGGCAGCTTTCCCTTTTCTGCTTCTTCTCAGCCATTTATAGGAATGTAACATTCCATGTCCAACAGGGTGCAAGCAGACACGTAATCCAGACACCATCCATCATGCACAGCCACAAAGTGACTCTTAATTCTGCTAGTCCAGTCCATCTTGGGAGGCTGAGAAAAGGGAGGCTATTCCTCAAAGAGCCCATAAGATTTTCTTTGGTGAAAACTGAATGTTTTATTGTTGCTCATAAACGGAGCCTTTCATATTGCGTTACACTGGGTTTGGGTTTTCTGTGTACAGCTTTTAACTGATGGAAACATTCATGATGACTTCTTAATTTACTGATTTAGCGAAAATCATCCCTTTCCTTCCAGAAATAAATGCTTGTTCTTCCCAAAGTAGAGTTGTGTTTTAATTGTGCTATACTGGTGGAGTTAAAAGTTGCCACATAGCTGTTTTGCCTTATTTCTCTTCTGAATTTTTCCCATTAGAACATGAGTTGAATTTCCTTCTCAGGGAAATTACAGCCTCCTGAGGATAAAACTAGAGATAACATGAATTCAGTATATAATAACAGCTGCCCACTGAAGGCACAAGGAAGATTGGAGTTTCCAAAATACAACTCTCAAACTGAGCATCATCCCAGAACAATCCTGAGTTGGTCTGCAAATGTTAAAATGGTTTAAAGAAGGCAATGATAATTTATATTTGGCACACTGGCATAATATTTAAACAATTATTTCGTTTTATAGAATATATATTTTGGAAGCTATTTTATTTAAATCAAAGAATGAACCTTCCTAGCTCGTACCGTTTTTGCCACAGTGCTGACAAAATGAGTTTGTGACGTACCTGATTTTCTTACAGATCACTCTTCAAGATGCCTGTGTAAGGCTTAAGCCTGATGCTGTGCCATCCTGTGCAGGAAGCACTCTGCTTCCAGACTCTGGGAGACTCAGCAGAGAACAGGATTCAAGCCCAGCCTTCCTAAAACAATTTGCTTCCTGTTTTGCACCTGCTATTTGACCAACTCAAACTGACATTCAGCTACAAGCAAACCAAAAAAGTGAACTATTTAGCAAAGAGGCATTTGAAATTGAAGTTGAGACTCTGGGTAGAGAAAAGCTTTGATGCCTTTATAGTATTTCATGTATATATATTCATATATCTAGCACATGTATATATTCTCATAACATTTGATTTTAAGAGGAAACCACTTATATGATGATTATTATAAGAGGGTTGAGAGGTTTTCTGTAATTATGCTACACTCACAGAAACATAGCATCCTCTTACACATCTGTTCATTACATATCTGTGTCTCTGTAGATAATAATTTAGAAATTCATCTCATGAAATATATAAACAAGGAAGTTCCGTAACATTCACAGCCAATCAGAGAGGCTGGCAACACATATTTGATTAATTTATTTTGAATATTTCTTTTAAAAGGCATTTTATTTCAATTTCTTTCTCATTATCTTGATACTAGAACTCCCCATTTATACAAGCAAAAAGATTTTGAAGATCTTTTCCAGATATTTTTTCTATTCTATGTTTCTAAGCTGTTGATGTGTGGCTAGATGAGCAGTCAGGTGGGTTGAAAAATGGCTGAAAGGCAGGTCCAGGGAAGGGAGATCAGTGGTACAAAGTCGAGTTGGAGGCCAGTATATCCTGGGGGTCAACACAGGGTCCAGTCCTGATTGACATTTTCATTACTGATTTGTTTGTGAGTGTCCCCTCAGCAAGTCTGCAGGTGATAAAGAACCAGGAGGAGGTGCTGATATGCCAGAGGAATGTGCTGCCATCCAGAGGGACCTCGAAGGCTGGAGAAACGAGATGATAGGAACCTCGTGGAGTTCAAAAAGTACAAAATCCTGCACCTAAGAAGGAACAACCCCAGGCACCAGTACATGCTGCCCAGCTGGAAAGCAGGTTGACAGAAAAGGACATGTGGATCCTGGTTGGAAACCAAGTTGAACTGCAGCCAGAAAGGTGCCCTTGCAGCAAGGAAGATTAATGGTATCCTGGGCTGCATTTGATAAACTATTGCCAGCAGGTTGAGAGCAGTGATCCCTCCCTTCTCCTCAGCACTGGTGAGGCCACACCTGGAGCTTCTTGTACTCTATAGATGTTAGCCAAGATTCACTGATGTTCACAGAAAAATCTCTCTTAAGCTTTGTAACTTATCTGTGATTGTAAGTTCATCTAATGTTAACTTTAAGTACTAAATGGAGGTATCCATATGTCATGAATTTAGCCATTACATGGCCCTCTTGTTTTCAAAGTCAGGAGATATTCTTCTTTAGAGAATTATCCAAATTTCATAGGGCTCAAATCAGACCTTGGATGAGCCTTCCTCTACATGAACCTAACATAAAGTCTAAACCTACTAAACTATTGAATTAGATTCCTCAGTTGTAGTCCTTAAATTACACTGAATAATTTAGATAGACTTTGTTGTTTTACATTAGTGTCCTCCAGAACATGTAGATCAAATTTTTAGTTTTGTTTGCTTTTCTCACCCCTCATTGCAATCTGGGCTGTGAAACTTTTGTCCTAATGAAAATTATTATTTAAAGTAATATATTATGCACAAATTAGGATTGGGCACTATGAACAAAGGCATATATTTGCATTTGGATGAATGTATTTGTGCACAGCTTAATCTCCATGTGATTGTATTTGAGATTTCAGGGACAGTACTTAATGCTTTCCCTTCAGTATTGTCATAAATAAATGAACTAGGAATAAAATACTGAACTGACTTGTCCAATTGTTAAATTACTGCAACTGATGAAAAATACATAGCCCTAGAATACTGACAAATATCTTCAGCTCACAGCTGGCGAGGTCACAAAGCCTGAACTGAGCTGCAAAATTATGGCTATTTACCTCTCATTGAGTTTAAATGGCCTAAATTCTTAAAGGAAAACAGCTTGCCTTTGGAGCCAGAATACCAGCACAGTTTAGGGCAGGAAGACAAGCTCTTAAAGTTGATCTGAAGTGTTTTTTTGGCAACATTGTCCCTATTAACAAAACTAGCACTCAGCAGGTGGTAATTACTGCTCTTCCAAGAGCAGGCAGGAATGGAGGATGATTTGTCATAGAATGGCTTGGATTAGAACAGACCTTAAAGATCATCTAAATCCAATCCCCTGCCATGGGCAGGGACACCTTCCACTAGACCAGATTGCTCAGCCCCCCATCCAGCCTGGCCTTGAACAGGGCAGCCTGGATGGGGCAGCCACAGCTCCTCAGGGCACTTTATGCCAGGGCCTCCTACGTGTTCTTTATTACACTGAGCCAAGCTCGACGTGCAAGAGCACATTGCGGCTGAAGGGTGGGAACTCAGAGGAAAAAAATTTTCTCAGGATATTCCTGTTTGTCTGCAAGAGCTTGTCTACATTGTCATGAACCAGGATGTTAAGTTTGGTCATAAGGGCAGGCTGAAGGATACTGATCACATTGTATTTTTTATCCTGACACAGCTGCAGATTTAAGTGTGAAGAACACATGGGAGGATGTCCCATTTAAAACAGGGAATTATTTAGAAACAAAGCAGCACAGCCTGAATTATCTGAGTTGCTACAGCATCCAAGACCCTGTGATATAAAGCAGATCATGTCCCCTGCATCTATTAATTACACTGCAAATTCGCCTGATTGTGTGACTGTCTAGCAGATTCAGTGTCATAGCTCTAAATTCTGTTAATTACAATTCTGCCAGATGGGTGACAGAAAAGGGAACAAATTCCAAATTTCTGTAGAAAGTTAAAAGAAAAGAAATGTCATCCTGTTTTTCATGTAGCAAATGTTAAACCAGATCCTAGGCTGTAAAAACTGACCAGCTCTCTTGCTGGTGTTGGACTGACTCACGCCTGCTGAAGATATGGCCCAGTGTTAAAAGAACAGATGATTCATGCAGCTTTTATATTAAACATTAATATGATGTTCTCTAACATAGTTTAATAGGTACCTATTGAGTGCCAAGTTTCTGTCGGTGCCTAATAAGTATACTGACTAATAATAATTAACAGATCCACTTGGAAAGCAGTAATTTTCATATATTCCCCCTGCAAGAGTTTTAACTGTTAATGAAAGTTAGATTAACAATTGCTGCAAGATGGATCTATAATCCTTCAGCTTTTGGCTTTTTTTTTATCCTCAGCACAGCAAAGAAATGATTATAAGAGACCAGTTTCCATCACAGGGGTAGCAAGGACCCCCAGGGAATATCCCAGGGATGACTGCAGCAAGGATTTTCTCAGGTAAAGCAGCCCATGGTTCTTGCTAAAAAAGTGGTAAATTGTGTTGATATTTAAGTTTGCAGCAATTTTTGCATTATTTTGATACCATTTTGTCCTCGTTTTGTGTTCTGCAATCATGGAAATCAAAGGTAACACACCACTGCAGAGTACGCAGGGGTCTGGAAGCACAAAGAGGATTTTTTCTGCAGTGTTGAGATCCTCAAGCTGGTAATCTTTCAGCCCGAGCAGTCTGGCAGAAGAACGTTGTATAAAATGGGGAAAGAAATCTTCAGGCTGCTATTTTCTCTGCACTGAACATGGGGGTAAAGCCCTCTGAGCCACCACAGGAGCCTGCTATAAACAGGTTTGGGAGCTGAGCACCAGCCTCGCTCATCCTGCAGCATCCGAGGGCACATCCTCCTCCCAGGATTCCCATTTCTCACCTGCAGTATTCCAGGCAAAGTGAGCACTAAAGGAAAGTTTGTGTCTTTTATGTGAGGACAGGCATTAAAAACACAGCCCAGGGTCTGAAAAACACTGACTCACACTGAGGGAACTGAGCCATGCTCTGCTGATACTGAATGTTTCACTTGCCCCAAACGAAGGAACTAATTCACTACTTCTGTGAGGACAGGGAAAAAAAATGTAAAAGGCCTCAAACATTGGTGGATTTTTATTTTTATTCTTTCTTTCATGTCTGCTAGTGGGAAGTCCTGACAGGGCAGGCTTTCCCTGAAACAATGAAAATGAATGGCTGAACACCTCACAGTTATTGGTGCCTTCATCCTTCGTGGGCTGCAAATGCAGCAGAACTGTGCATATTTAGTGTCTGTGAGGTGCCTGGGATAATGATCTTCCTCTGATGCAGTGTTATTGCTGTTTCTGGCAGGCCCTAGAAGAGCAGCCTAATTGCACAGTGTCAGATGGTAGGTGTGTTACTGGGTAAAACTCTAAGAGGCACATCAGCAGAGCCTTTTACAATATAATGGGCACTGATTAGCCAGCCTCGTAATATGGCTGTAAAAGTTTCACCACTCACTATTTGCTTTAAGTTCAGGAGGTCTGAATGTACACTAGGAATAAAATGAAGACTTTTGTTTCTTATTATGACAGTGAAGGATTAAGAAATTGCAGTTTGAAGTCTAGTCCCTTCACTTTACTGATTTTACCCACTTTAACACCCCTTCCTTGGAAAAAATGCCATCTGTCATTTAGTTTTTCCCAGGCTGGTGATATCAAGGAGTCTTTCAACTCCCATCAGAATCACCAGGAGTTTAATCCAATCATAATAGGGCTTGATCCTGAATGATGAAAAAAATTCACTTGCATAGGATATGGAAGGATATAGCCCCTGGTTTTAAAAGCCTTATAGCAAAACAATGTCAATGCAGATTGCAGTGCTAAGAAAATGGTAAGAAAAGTTCTTATATTCTATCTTACCCACTTGAATTAAACCAAGTTATTCCTCCCTCCAGAAACCAAGAGACTGATACTCCAAAAACCCCAAAAGGCATTTCTCTATTAACCTTGAATATATGAGGGAGGTGCTTAGATACTAGATGGCAGTATAAAACCTTAATAAAATTCATTTTAATAATAACATTTTAAATAATCATGCAGTACATTATCAATACACTTGCTGGGTTAGCAGAGGAATTAATTTAATTTCACCACCATCCTCTGTATTCCAGGTATTGAAGGTTTCTTTTAGAAGAGATACAAACTTTTTTGTATAATATTCAGACATTAATGAAACCTACAGATAGACTCTACTTTCTCCCTAAATTTAGTCATTTCCATAATTGCAGTGTAGAAAAATAGAGTGTTATTTTATATCAATATTCAACGAGTATCTTCATTACAATCAGGAAAATTTTGTTACTGGTAAAGATAAACTCTTTAAATATAATTTCTCTCTGCATTGCTGCCATGAATGAGAGCAGTAGAGAGAAGAAATTGCCCCAGCAAATCTGATGCTGAAATATAGATTGTTGGTAATTAGTAGTCTTATGTGCTGTTTCTCATTTGGGCCAATCCATTTTTATTTCACCAATTTGGGAAACGCATCACAAATCCAAGACTGATTGCAGAAACCTAAAGCTGAGAAATATATTGAATGCAACAGATGGTGGTTAAGTTAGATAATAGAACAGAGTGCTAAAGAGATTTATAGTCTGCTTTTTATTGCTCATTCCGGGGGATGTTGCCATTCTCCATTTATGCTCATAAGGCTTTTTCATGGCAATATCCATAGTTCATAGACTAATTCTTAGAGCATTGTTACATTTATCTAATCCAACCTCCCACATAACACAGGTCAGGGCATTTCATTAAGTGTTTCTTGCACCTAGAAACATACTTTTATAGCAGCTATCATAGCAATGGTAAACTGCCAACACCTTTCTGTCAATTTATGCTCTTTTACAGCGAACTCTCGCTGCCCCAGCCCAAAGTGCTACCCACTGCCATTTACTCCCAGCAGCTCATGCCTGCACTTTCACTCTCCCAGCCTGCTGGTTCTGAAGCTTTATCAAGCAGAGCCAAGCAAAAGGGCAGAAATGGAACATGCACGATGCTAAGTTCAGATGAATACAGAGTAAGCAGTAGTAAGACAGGGTATACTAAGTAGAAAATACAAGTCAGGGAAGCAGCAGTTGAAGGGCTCTTGAGCTTTCCCCCAGGAAAGGTCCTTTAACCTTTGTGCATGGTGCATTTCAATCAGATGTCAAAGCCTCTCTGTCTATAGCTCTACTGAATATAAAACAAAACCCATTTGAAAATTAGACGAAAATAAGCACTGCTTGGTATTGATATTGTGGAATGGGTTTTTTTGTATTATTTTTCTTATTTTTTCCCCAATGGAACAAAACTTTTCAAGTCATCTCTATTCCACAAGAAACAGCACTTGCCTCTATGACTCTCAACTTTTTTTCTTTTTTCCATGATGTTTTCCTTCCTGAACTAGCCTGAACAAAGTCATATCTACAAGAAATATTTGCTGACATGGTAAGGCCACACATTCTTTTGCAAACACACCCACTCTTGCTCCACAGCCCACAGGCAGATAACAAAGGTTTCAAATAAAATCTTCACCTCATTAGCACGCCAGGGCTGTGGCACATCTGGTGGAACACACCAAGTCAGCACACTTTCAAATCAGACTTGTAGATGTGTGTCTGTCTGCAAAGTCCTCTGCAAACACCTGCCCAAACCTGAATGTCATTTAGCACAGCAAACCAGGCCCACACACACCTCACCTGACCATCAAGCTCCTGCCTGTTGTAGACAGCTCACCAAAAGGACCACGGAGATGTGGGAGGGACTGAGGCTAACAGGTGTCCCAATTGAGCTCCAAAATAGCTTTCTGCAGCTTTGGCTGTGATCCCTACTCGTCATGTTTACATGAAGGTTTTGTTGTTTTTATACTTTTCCGCATTTTCCAAATCCATCACTTGTCTTTCATCTCTAAATCCAGGAGACAAACCTCATAGAGGGGTGGACAGTTTTTCCATTACCTTGCCTACAGCTCATCACATAGTGGATCCCTTATCACCACGTCCAGATGTTATTGGGAAAAAAAATAATAAAGGACAGAATTTATTTCATTTCCAAGGATTGCTGTGCTGGATGACTCCATATTCTCTCTCACTTCTGAGGCTGGGGCCACTGTAATATCTCAGCATCTCAAAAGCATCCATCTAGTACCTGCATGAGGAAGAAATGTATTTTATTTTCCTACAAATGAGAAAGGGTCTCAAAAAGTAGGGAATTTCCAGGTTCTTGTATTCATAAATATCACCAAATTTAAACAAGCCACTTTTGTTGTTCTTAAATGAAATAAAATCATTAGTGGAACTGTTGTACTGAAGGGAAGTAGATGATTTCAAAACAAATTGGGTAACTGATAAGTAGCATTCACCATTTTATTAGATATTATAGGTTAGGTCTAAAACCCCTTGAGTCAAACTGAAATAGTCTATTTCTGTCAGTAAGTTTATAATCTAACTCTTTATGGGCTGGATTTCACTTTGAAATGTTTTACAGATCAAACCCAATACTGGTATCTTCCTTATTTCCCTGCATCTGTACCTAAAGCCGGGACCACCCAAATGATCTGCACCAGGGCACCAGGGTAATGCCCATATTTCCACTAGTGTGCTTACTTCTAGTAAGTTTATTCTCTTATTTTGCCTTCATTGTAAGAAGCAGGAATGAAATAATTGCATTTACTTTTTTTTTTTTTCAGTTGCATGCTGTTAAACTTGTCAACACATTCTCTGCTGGTTTGCCCAGAAAAAGGCAATTTACATAAAGCCCAAATGCTAAGTGCACAACCAGGGCATATTTTTAATTGCTTTTAGTCATTTTTAGAAAAGGGAAGGAACCAGGAGTTTTCCTTTAGTTCCTTGTCTAATCAAATTTCAGATTCCCAACATAAATTACAGTCTATTTGTATGCAACTGTGGGTTTCCTTTCTGAGCCTGAATGCTGTCTACGTGAGCTTAAGCAGAACCACCCTCATGCTGTATCTGTTTTTTGGCGTTCAGTGAGGGACAGAAAAGGACCAAACACTTCATTTTTTTAAAGGCTTGCTATTGACAGGAAGGTTTGGGTTACAATGGCAGGCGTAAGTGTTGTCCAAGCTCCTGATTAAAAGTTTTGTAATTGCACTGTAGGCAACAAAAACTGATTCAAATACGAGTGCTGTTGTGAGAGCTCTGACTGCACAATTTCCTGTAAGTGCAGGCTTAATCTAATACTAAAGGCACAACAAAATTCCAAAACTAGGAATGGAAGCAAGGCAAATTCAAATGAGACAGGGTAGGATTTAACAATAATAATGTAAACCATCAGAATTATTTCATATGAAAAGTGCTGTTTTTCCCTCCCTTCGAAGACCTTGAAATCAGACATCACTATCTTTTTGAAAGACATTTCACTCAGCCAGAAGTCATCAGTCAGGCTTAGCACAGGAATTACTGGGCATCATTTTGTGTTACAGGATCATAGAACCATTTAATTTGGAAAAGACTGCTAAGATCATTGAGTGCAACCATTAACCCAGCACTACCAAATCCACCACTAAAACATGTTCCCAAGTGCCTACAGATCTCTCAAACACCTCCAGGTGTTCCAGTGCTTGATAAACTTTTCCATGAAGAAATTTTTCCTGATACCCAGCATAAACCTCTCCTCATGCAATTTGAGTCCATTTCCTCTTACCCTTGTCCTTTGTTATCTGGGAAAAGATATTGATCCCCACCTGCCTACAGCCTCCTGTCAGGGAGCTGTAGAGGGAAATAAGATCACCCCTGAGCCTGTTTTTCTCCAGGATGAACACCCCCAGCTCACTCAGCTGCTCCTCATAGGACTCCTGCTCCAGATCCTTCATGGGACCTTGATGCAGGAGGTCAGAGGAGAAAATGGGTTTTTCAAGCCATAAAAGTAAAATTTCACTGTGGTGGTGCCAAAAGCCTGATGCAACATGTTAAACCCTTATGTTTAAGGCAGTGGATGTGGCATGCAAGTGAAATCTAATTTCAGCAAAAACATGACTCAGCATACCTAAGCCATGGATCCAGTGTTTGGCTCTGCTCCCAACTACCTCTGCCAGTGAGGAAAGCTTGAGCCTTGAACCTGATTCTTCCTCACCCACCTCTGCCTGGGATGATGCCTCTTCTGAACATTCAGCATGGCTGCTGCAATGATTGCCTGTTAAACTGTGTTTTCCCGTGCAATTGGATACTACAAAGAGAGCCTCATGCCGCATTCAGCGACAAGCTGCTAATAGCTGCTGATTCTCCCTTCCACAGAAACATACATTAAAGAGGAGAAGATATTATCAGACTCATGCTGAGATTTAGAAGTCGTCCGTGTGGGTGTAAGAAGAGAGAAATTGAAGGAAGAATAAGAGGAGTGATAAAGAACAAGACACAATCTCTTCAAAATTATGGTCATTGAAAGGAAAAAAAATTCCTGGATCAATCTTGGGACCGCAAACTCTCCATCTGAACTTTGCCTCCTTTTGTCACTGAAAAAAAAAATTCTCCTGATGAGAGATACCTTCTGATATTATTTGTTGAGTCTAGACCTGGTCCCTAGCTTACTGGAAATCTATATTTCCTGCAGATAGCTTGCTTTATGCTTTTTATAAAGCACAGCTTTTTTCAAAAGGCTCGGCTCCCCCTGATGTCCATGGGACATTTAGCATTTGACAATAATGGGAGTAAAATTGGACCAATGCTGAGAAAAATCTCTCTCCCATATGCCATAATTAAACCCCCCCGTGTGTTTATGTGCTTTTTAAAGCGTGTTAAGTGATTATGATGGGGCAGACACTTTTAATATATAAATCTCTAGAAAATGACAGAACATTTCTGAAGCCTCCTGAGTGGGTAGGAATCCTGAACCAACTGTTATTTCATATTTAATCCCATTCCCTTTCTCCCTGAAACTAGGCAATCCTGATTAGGCTCTACTTTTTAATAAAATAACAAATTCAAATAACAAATGCAAGTACAGTAGTGTGCTCCATATAAAATTTACATTAGAGCTTTTCTGAGAAAAGCTTTAATGCTGTGCTTGAAGTAATTTTATTTTTACAGAGTGCTGCTCGTTAAAAGTTGTAAATCCCTTTCTGTGTTGCTGAGGATGTGTCTAGCCCCCAGTTAAATGGAAATGTATAATCCTTCTCACTCATTTGATTTTCTTAAGTCATGGGTCTCTCTCTGGGCTCAGTCCTGGAAGGTGATGGATACTCTGCAGTCAGGAAGACAGATACAAAATCAGACCTTCCTCCTTGTCTGGGTGGTATTTCACTTTCCTGAATAAAACCCATTCCTTCTCTCCTCCTGCACATTTTCTACATCCTTGATAAAGCAACAGAGAAATGGGTCAGGCCTGTTTCCCATTCTCCCACATCCATCCACCCCTGGAGCAGCAGAGCTGAAGCTGTGGGAGAAGCTGAGGGTGGTTGCATGGTGCATTTTCTGTGGGTGAGAAGAAGACCATGAGGCAGATTGAGACTTGGAGGGTCACAGTCTCTTTCACAGCTTCTTCTCTCCCAGCCACTGGGCCAGTGGGTGGGGTGTGCCTAAAATAAGCCTGAAATCCAGTATTTCAGAGACATTCTGACCTCTCTTGCTGTGGGACTTTGATGCCTAGCTACTCCAAAACCCAAAAACCATTCCTGAAAATTGGTAGCATCTGGAACCTGCTATTATTTGTCCCTTCAAATTTTTACTGCAGAAATAGAGAAATAATTAAACCAGAACAAAGTCACAAGGGGAATGTGACTCATGCTTTATTTCCAAGCTGCTGGAAATGCTGAAGGCCTCCTGCTGTCACATAGAGCCTTGTAGAGGTTTTGCCAGTCCTGAACATTCCCAGGCTGGTGCTGAGAATTTGGAAAGGAGCAAACACTTTGCCATTATCCACAGCTGGAGCCACGACCTGTAAAGGAATCATCTCCATGCTTCTAAAAAGATCAACTTCTTTCCAAGTTGTGTTTTGTCAGGAGTATAGGCAGGGCAAGGTGGGTTTTATCCTGTGAATTTTAGGTTAATGTGGCAGAAACCAGAAGTCTGATTAGACTCTTATGTGAAATCCAGAAAAGCAAAATCCTTTAAAACATGCCATTCTTGCTCAATGGAACAAAGCAACTTTATTTTTCTCCTCAGGTCTTTTCTTAAAGGTAAATTAATTCAAGGCTATCACTTCCCTTCAGCATCCCCCCCTTCACTGGAATTAGTCTTAATTTACTTTAATGAAACCCACAATATTAATTTTAATTAAAAGCCTTGGAGACAGACCTGTGTAGACTCACGACACAGGCACCTTGGACTTTTGTTGGAGCCTCTTTTCTATGTCATTTGTCTTTCAGCAAATGATGGCTCTGAGATTTTTCAGCCCTATTGATCAGTTAAGTAGTCAATGACTTCAGAGAATTTTCCTGATAGACTTACACTTAGCTTTCTCCTTAAATCAGCATTGTTGTCAGAAGGAGGAAAACCACACTGAGCCAATTGTCTCAAATTACCAACTTATTTTGCACACACATTGTATTTGAACAAATAAAAACGAACAATTGACTAAAGGTTCAATAAAACTGGCCATTGAGTGGCATCAAGGATTAAACTGTCCACAGAATTTTATGCAGAAAGGCTGAGAGGTTTGGGATAGCTTAGGCTGAAGAAGAGAAGGCTCTGGGGTGACCTTATTATTGCAAATTTTCAGTACCAGAAGGGGGTTTGCAAGAAAGCTGGAGAGGGATTGTTTACAAGGGCACGTGGTGATAGGACAAGGAGAAATGGATCTAAACTGAAATAGGGAAAGTTTAGATTGCCTAATAGGAAGAAATTCTTCACCGTGAGGATAAAGCTGGACCAGGTTGCCTGAAAAGGTGTGAAACCCAAGTGGAAATCTGGTTTGCATTCATTTTGATGTCATGAAACATCACAGTTTTCCATGATATTTTGAGAACAGAAACCCAAATATGAGGCTTTTTGCTTTACCTTATATACATATATTTATCTGTATTTATACATATTCATGTATGTATGTAACCATTTCACAAGATGTGGAAAAAAGCTTGCATGTGACTGACACAAATGTTATTTGTACTGCTTAATGATCCTCTTTTTTTTTGAAATAAAAACCACACTACTGTCCATCCCACCACTTTTCATCTCGCCCATCTTCAGTGAGTTAAAAAATACAATAGGCTGCTCTCCCCTGCTCCATTAAACTAAAGTGTGTTTAAATGGGCCTTTCAGCACGTCTCCCTCTGCAGTGAACACTCACACAGGCTTGAATATCAAACTCCAGATGTTTGGGATCTTGGCAGTCATGCCCTGATCCTGAACCTTTGGCATCAGCTGAAGCAAATGGCTGTTACTGAGAGCATTGTTGACCTAAACATTTTCTGACAGAGGCTTCAACCTGCCCCTGTGATTGACACTTCCCAGAAAGCTGATGTGTCTGATGGGCTGTATCAGTTTCAGCTCTTTAGGTTTCAGATTCAGTAGCTGGCAAAATGAGTTCAGTTCTCACCGTGCATAATTTGGTAACTGCTGCATCAGCTTTAGCTTGCTCTGCATTTAATTTATTAGAAGAGATGCATTCCACACACACAGGTTGATTGTTGTTTCACCAGGTGATGTGTTTCAATCAGCAGGTGATATATGTCATTTACTACATTACACAGTTGCAGATGTTGAAATACGGTTCGAAGGGATACGTACTTGATTTTGCAATACATTATAATGCTGTTTGACAAGCTTTTCATTTAGTGATATATTCAGTCATTCAATCTATTGTGTATGTTTGTCAGGTGGGTTTTTCTCTACCGGTTGGTTTTTTTCCTTAAAAGTGTGATTTAAGGGTGCTTCTCTTTAAACTGTGCTTAAAACTTTTATCCCAACTTCCCTCTGCTTTGCCCATTTATATATCAGAAACATTTACACATGTAAATTATCACATGTCAGCCTCCACATACAAAGCAAGATTAGTCAATTTGTAGAGATATGGACTAAACATTGCAAGATGCTTATAACTTTGAGACTTGAATTTTGGCAGGATCTTAGGACTTTGCTAAACAAACATTGATTCATAACCTTCTTCACATGCTCACTACTTTTCTTCTTGTCATTCATAAATTTCTAAATTTTTTTATGTGGATATAAGAAGAAAAAAGATTGTGCTAAGTTTATTTTTTTATTTCTAGAACTCCACATAAGCTGACAATGAGCTCACAGTCCTGAGATGCACTTTAGGAAATGTCTTGATTTCTCTGTGTGCTGCTGCAAGATTTTCTGCATTTCTAAGCTAACAACATTTCTACCACTCCCAAACACATGCTTTTGGACAGAAGATATTTTTTTCCTGGTAAAAAATGGGCTGTGACCCTCAAAATGTATCGGTAGGCTGCTGGCAGTAGGCGATGAACAAGTATTTTCTCTGAGAAAAGATGAAGTATCAGAAAAAGCAGCAGCATCATATCACATGCTTGAGGTTCAAATGAGAGTCAGGCAACTTCAGTTCTGTCCTTTGTCATTCTTGAGTGGTTGCTCTAAGATTGAGACATTTTACTTGAAACACAAAGCTTTTCTGCCTAACTATGCTTCAGCTCTTTAACTTTACAAAACACTTCACAGAAAATATTCAGCCCTTAAAAGAACTTGCTTAAAAACTAAGAATGTTGGTGTTCCACACAGTTATTAAAGAACACATGACATTCTCAAGAGAAGAAGAGACTCAGTGTAGAAATAAGAACAAAGTTTGTGCTCACGTTTGTGTGCCTCAACTCCAAACTCCAAACCTTTAAATAAGTGCTGCAATTCTGAATATTCTCCAATGTTTTTGCTGGGAATGATTTTGCTGGGAATGATTTTGCTAGCACATTCAGGGCACTTAAACTCTGCTTCTCCTCAGAACTGCTCTCTGGAGGAGGTTTTCTCACCCCAGTCAGTATAAAGAGAGCCACAGTATACAAATCTCCTAACTTAGGTATCTACACTGTAAATATCCTCTCAGGGACTGTTGTTGCAGGATGTAGCATTAAAACCAGTTCCGATGCCTCAAAGAATTACTAAAATGTTGTCACAGGCAGGCAGCTATGCATTATTTTTCTGTCACTGAGCACCTTTACAGCATTACAAATATTCTAAGTGCTCAAACAATGTGCGAAGTAAATCCATTTTAAACCAAGCCAGTTAAAGTATAAACAGCAAAATGTTTGTCTTGTTTTTGCCTTTTTTGTATTTTTCCCAACATAGAAAATAATAATTTGCAAGGGTGTAAAATGCTGGAACGATAAGGGCAATTTTATAAAATAATTGAACAGTTTAAAAAATGTTCTGCTTGGAGGATGAAGAGTATATATATATATAAATATATATATACATTTGTATATACATAACAGTGACGGTGCTTTTTTTCTCACACCACTTTTCTGACTCACAAAACACTTCAGTTCATTGAATTTATTAAGGAAAAAATTGTGTGTTGCTGTTTCTGATCCAGTGATTAGCTGAACTTATCTCTTGAGGACTGTAGGAGAGAAGAAATTCTTAGGCTTTGTTTTTGCAATGCTATCTCTGGACGTAGATCCAGAATATTGATATCAAGGGACCAACCTAAAGCTTATTGAAATCAATAGGAAGACTGACTGCAGTGATAATGGTACTAGCCACAATTTTGGAAATTTCTTAAGCAACAGCTTTATACTGCAATGGGATTTGAGAAAACGCTGAAGCGTTTTGCTGCACTGAGATTTCGTCCTGGAGCTGAGGTTTATGTACCTGCATTTATCAAAGGTCGTGTGCCTGTGTGCTTACAGGTGTAACTACCTGTGCCCAAATGAGCAATCCACATAGAGCTGCTGCACCTTTATTACCCAGAGCAGATAGCCAAAAATCTATCCACCACATAAAATAATGGGGAACTGCAAAAACTCGCTGGTTTTGCCAGCTGCATCCTCCCCTCCTTTTCAGGGAGATGGTTTTGTTGCTGCATTTGCCAGGCTGTCACCGGCTATTTCTCCAGCGTGGGGAGATCCTGACATCAGCCATCAATGTGTCACATCTAAGTGATGTTGTGTTCAACACTCACAGACGATTTTCAAGCTCTATAGTTGTCTGTTCTGCATAAGAACCTGCCGTGCCTTAACCCCAGCCAGCAGCCAAGCCCCATGCAGCCTCTTGAAAGCCCTGCTCAGCAATAACAAAAACATCTCTGTAGTATCAACCCTGTGCTCAGCACAAATGCAAAATGTAGCCCCATACCAGCCACTGTGAGGAAAATTAACTCTACCCCAGCCAAAACCAGCACAGAACCTTTAGATGAGAGTAGGTCTGTAGCAGATTTGCATAATGAGATTACCTGAATTACAAGAATCAAATAATTTTGATTATAAATTTGCTACTTTTAAAACTTGATTTGGTTTGCCTTGGACCCCTAAGTTTCATGGAGAAAGTGGACAGATCTTATCCCTTTTCTAATCCAAATGGAAAATCCAAACATCTCCCCATCCATAAGAATTGATTTGTGTTTAAAGTTTTTTTCCTATGCCCTAGTAGAATGTAAGCCATAAAGAAAAGACTTTAAATAAAGGGAGAAATCGTATCAGTAGGTTTTGGCACAGAAAGAGTTCTCATAAATGTTGAATAGCAAAATTCTGCCAAGGGGTCCAAGAGGTCAGCACATGTCGCTCTCAAGCAAAACTAAAACAAAAAGGTTGAGAAACTGGGTCCAAAGATTGCTTTAGATCTTTTTCATGTGAGTTTGGGTTGGTTTGGAACCACAAGGTCCTCGATGTTGGTAATAGGGAAAAAATGTTATGTTACTATGGAGAGTGTTTTGAGGTTGCATTGCTTGGAGTTTATTTTGTGCTGCTGTTCTGTCCTCTGTTTGTACAGGGTGTTTTTGTTTTGTTTTGTTTTGTTTTGTTGCTGCTCATTGCTAAATTACAGCAGTACCAAAGTTTCCTATCTCACCGCACTTCTTCTCCATCTTTCAAAAAATTCTACTTCAGTAACAAGCTGAAGGTAACTTGCTGTGTCTATTTTTCTATTATTTTGCACTAAATTGCTTTTCATGGTTCAAAAAAATCCAAATCCTTACTTGCTGGAACATAATTTATTTTTTTTTTTCCAGTGTCTGGGGCATCACATTAATCCTGAATTACTTTTCTGAAATATTAGCTGTGCAAGAAACTATATTTAAATAAAAGAGCATTTTCCTGGAAATTATATGAAACTGTAAGAGGTTATAAGTTTATTTTAAAGATGGATAGGAATGATAGACAGACCCAAATACTTATCTACGCATGTCCAGATGGCACACTTTAGTGATCTGAGCTTGGAAATGGATGAGAAAACTCGTGATTTTTAATCTTGGATCTGACACCACTTCCCTCCATGGCCTAAGGCAAACCACTTAACTTCTCCATGCCTCAGTTCACCATTTGCCTCTAACTTGGAGTCTTTAGCAGCAGCTGCTTTCACTTTCTCTGATAATTAGGCAAGCAGTCTCTTGCTTGAGGCCTGGCATTAAAATCTACCCCTCCTGCTTAAAGAATAGTGGAGTCTTTTGATATCTGTCACGCTCATTTTTTTCTGGTTTTCACTACTTTTTAAAGGTTTCTTCTGAGAGCTCTTGCATGTGAAAATGCAATCAATATGTTTAGGTTCCTAGGGATGTACCACCTGAGCAACACACGCTTGCATCTGCCACTCCTCCAGCCCAGGGTGGTTTGAGGAAACACAGGGGAGGATTTCAGGTTCATCCTCAGGACAACCAGGACATCTGCAGTGCCAGCCCCTGGACCCTGTAGTAGTATCTATATAACTCAATAAAACAGACCCAGGAATATTTTTTGCTGCCAAGACCTTTTCTATGCCTCACACTCTTACCACACATATTTTTCAGCCCACCAAATGGAGTGATTATTACCACAACTGCCCATGGGGCTGGGTTCCATCCATAAAGAGTCCCTTCTCCTGCTGGGAAAGTTCAGTGACTGGGATTAATGAGCACAGGACCAAAATCACAAGTGGAAGAATTCTGTAAGTTGCATGAGGACTGAAAGCCATTTTTAACCCTCTTTTATTTGCCTAGAAAGATATGGACACATTCCGGGGAAGAACCCTGACTGCCAGGTGAGGAATAAGTTCAAGAAATAAATAGTTTCAAATGTTACAGCACATTCTCTACAGATAACCGAAACACTTGAGGTTCTGACAAAAGTAATACCTATGAGGCCATTCTTTAGCAGTGAATCTCTAATGTGCAGGTAATAAATACCATCATGTCCTCTTCAGAAATGCAAAACCATGACCAACTTATCCAAAGTAACCAGCCACACCTGTAAGTGGGACAGGGCTCAGACTTGAGCCTCTCAAGACCTGTTGGGTGTTCTATAGTGTAGGAAGCAGAACTTCTCAAAACCGACCCATACTTAGGTTTTATTTAGATAATTATATTGTTTCTGAAGCATTTTTAGAATATTCACCCCAATTAAAAAAGCTTGAGGATGAACTAGATGTCTCAGGATGATTAGTGATAGGTTATGGTTACTCAGGAAGCTTTTCCCAGACTTGAGTTTTTCAGATGTCCACACTGCTCCTCTAACTGGGAAACTGGATTTCTTCCTTTTGACATATAAGAGCAGTGCCTCCTGTCTCAGCATGGCCTTGTTCCATGGCATTACATTTGAGTGGCATTTGCATGGTCACATCAACTGCCATTGGTCGTTTTTAACTGAACACTGTATTTCTGGAAGCATTTTTGCTATTGGTCCCCAGATGCATGCCCTTACCCTCTGTACTACTGAATTTCATTAACTTGCTATTTCTCTGGTTTTCATGCTCACACAGTTGCTCCTTGCAGATGCTCTGAACCTCTCTGTGTCATCAGTGAGCTTTATGGATGTACTTGCTATGCCAGGATTGCTAGTAAAAGTTAATTAGTATTGCTCTTCAGGCCCCTCTCTCAGCCTTCCTTCAGGCTGAAAATTTGCAGTCTCAGGAGTACTTGTTGCTAAATGGTCTCTGGGCAACACCACAGTTCTCCTCCTTCTTCTCTAGCAGCTTCCTGGTTTATCCTTCGGCTTTGACTTTTATATGGTTCATGCTCCTTTGCTGAGGGAATCAGTGAATTATGGGATTTTTTTTTTAATAAATTAAAAAAAAATCAGGTTATTCCATCAAGAACCACCTTTGGCACCCCAAATTTAATTTTACACCATATAGTATTTTTCTGAAAAATATAACTTTTTTTTTCCTTTGAGATTTGTTTTAATTTTTTATACTGCTCAGACAGAACTTTCATTTTGTAGTGAGTTGAATTGTTTTTATTGCTACTTTCTGAAAAGAATCCCTACGTCTTCAACGACCAATGCTTTAGGGATTTTGTACTACTGGCTCTGCAACTCCTTACTGTTTTGCAATTCAGACACATTGGGTCATTGTGACTTCCCTTAAATCCTCTGAGTTTTTGATTCTTCCTAATTTCCATTTCCATATCTTGGTGTGTATTAGTCATCCCACCCTTGCTAATGTGTTCTCATTGCTGTTCTTATCAGCCACCTCAACACCAGTCAATAAAGCAAGGCCATGGCACAAGCTCAAAGACTGATGAATTACCATCCCTGCCACTGTGCAGGTACAATTGACCAGTTTTTGAGTCATGCCAAGTAGTACTGACATGATGCCTGTGCCCAGCTCAGGAACAGATCCAAGTACAAAACTTTGGGGATGTGGAAAGTTTATTTCTATCAATGATTAGGAAGAGAAGTCTGATAAGAAGAAGCTGAGGAAACTGGGGGATTTTAACCTGGAGAGAAAAGAAGCTCCAGAGGGACCTTATTGCTCTCTACAACTCCCTGAAAGAAAAAGGTTGTAGTGAGGTGGGGATCAGCCTCTTCTCACAGGTAATAATAAGTGGCAGGACAAGAGGAAATATTCTCTTGTGTGCCAGGGTAGGTTTAGATTGGATATTAGGAAAACTTTGTTCACCACAAGGGTTGTTAAGCAGTGAAACAGGTTGCCCAGGGAGGTGGTGGAGCCAGCATCTCTAGAGGGATTTAAAAGATGGGTAGATGTGGAACCTGGGGACATGGTTTAGTGCTGGACTTGGCAGTGTTACGTCAATGTTTAGACTTGATTATCCTAGAAGTCTTTTCCAATCTTAATGATTCTATGATTCTATGTGATCCACCCACATACAAGATTTTAGGTCATTTTATTCATTAGCATATTTGTATCCATTGAAATCACGGCACAGTATCACAATATCCATTTAGATGAGTTCATTATCTTTCCCTCCTCCACCACTAATTCTTACTTTGCAGTGGAAAAAAGTGAAGGCAGAGGTGCTCAGTAACTCACTAAATTAGTTGCAGTCCTCAAAGCAGGGTGAAATAAAACAGGACTAGAATTGCAGAGTACGTATTTTTATATTCCTTCATAGGTTTGTTTTTTTTTTTCGTGAAGCCTCTGGTTTGTAAGTACCTCCCTGCTTGAGTCTTTTTTATTCTACATTGTGTTTCTATCTATTTTCTTTTCTCCTCTGGACAATAGGATATTTAACTTCTCCCTACGCTTTCCCCTCCCCATTCTGTTGTCTCTGCTGTCTTTTTATAGCTTTGTTTGGCTGATTTGGGTTTGCATGATTTATCACTGTAATAACCTCTTCCTGCAATGGTGACAGGGAAGGTGCCATGGAGGGTGGAAAAACTCCTTCTTCTTTATTGTTGTCTCCTGTGTGATCTGACAGGCTGGGAGAGGAACACAAAAGTGGGAGGGATAGAAATGGGAGGCACTGGAGCTGCCAGAATCCTCCCCTCCCTACCCCCCTTTTAGCATTTCTGCCAGGTTTTTTTTTTTGAAATGACAGATCCTTCCACCCCTTTTTTTTGAGTCTTTTATGGGGACAGGGTGACGCTGAGTGGCATGAGAGGGTGGCCAGAAAGGGAAACTAGCTACAGTCAGGATGTGACAATTTAGGTCTGCAAAGGTCTCACCTCTGGTAAAGATCCAGAGTAATTGTGGTTTGGCTGCATGTGCCACTAAAGAGTGGGGTGAGAGCAGGGCTTGCATGGCTGTTTTGGTTTCTGGTCTATTTCATCTCTGTGAGGGGGAAAAGACACCAAAGGAAGGACTTGGAGGAATGACAATAAGACTAATGCTTGGTCTTCTGCAGCTTGGAAAATTCTGAGCTATTACAACATCAAATAAGCCAAGCCCTGTCACTGTTTTCTCTCTATTTTATGTGGAGCACAGAGCAGCCAAAGGCCAATGGCCTGTTTGAGTACTTTACAGCAGCTTTGTTTCACCTTCACACTGAAAAAAATGAGTAGAGAACTGATTTTGTCCATTTAGTGCCTATCTTTTCTCATTTACTGTTTCAGAGCTCCTCTCCCCTCATCCATCTGCTCATCAGTGCCTTGCTTTGAATATTCCCATTTCTTACCCCACTGTTGAAACATTTTCCACCACCTTTACGGTACTGCCCTTAAGACGTTTTTGTCATAGTTTTTCACATTTCTTTCCTTTGAAAATGCCAAAATGAATTCTGCCTCAGGAGAGCTGCCAACTTGCCAAACTGGTGGCCAGGCCATATTTTCCAAGTCACTTAGATTATAAATTTTTCCTGTTTAGGAGGCCTGCTTTCAAAATTATATTAAACCCCAGTATTCCTAGCAAGAAGGATCTTACACTACCATCAGTTAAAAAAAAAAAATGGCCTGCATTTGGTAAAGGTTTCTTAAGATCATGTCTTTAGGAGATATTTATAACACCATAAGGGGTTTTTTGTTTATTTACTAGTTTTACTCCATGTTACCACCTCACATCTGCTCTCACAGCTCAGCTCTCAGACCCGATGTTATTTTCACTACATTCCTTTCTTCTATTGTTTTTCATGGAATCGTAGAATGGTTTGAATTGGAAGGGACCTTAAAGATCATCTCCTTCAATCCCCCGTCATGGCAGAGGCACCTTCCACTATCCCAGGTTGTTCCAAACCCCAAACAACCTGGTCTTGAACATTTCCAGGAATAAGGCAGCCACAGCTTCTCTGGGCAAATTAAAATTCACTTTTCCAGTTTATTATGGCACAGACCAAGCAGTTGCCACTAAGTCTGTCAGGCATGGTTCAGGCCGGGCTCCTGAGGATCAATCGTGCCTCTCTCTCCATCATTGCTCACTGATATTTAGTGGCTCTTCACAACCTATTTTTTTTTCCTCTCTGCAGGTTCCTCCTACACAACCTGGACTTGGCTCATGTCCTGATACTTTCCTTCAGGGTGAGAGAGGGAGGGCTGATGGATCGAGTATTTTGTGAGAGCAAGGAGAAATTGCCCCCCCAAAACCTGGCAACACCACTCTGCATGCCAGGTGCATCCCAAAGGCATCAAAGCTGGCAACTGTACAGGTTCAATGTACTCTTTTAGCAGTGTTTTTGAGTGTGTTTAAAAGATCTGCTCAGGCTTCTGCTGCAGGACGAGAGAAATCACAAAGAACTATGCTTTTTTTTTTAGCAAAATAACTTTTCACTGCAGTTTTTAAAGGCTAAGTTTATAAGGACAAATTATGGGTCTCTTTGAGATATCAAAAATTTAATTAAAAACACTCTAAATATAACTTTATTTTTTTGCCAGACAATTTAATAAGTATATTTTGGTGGCTCATTTAATTTTGGAATGCATAATTCTCTCCTGCTTTCAAGTTCTATGAAGCTGCAGACCATCCCTATTATTGAAAATTCTGTAATACCTTGCTGGTTAAATATGTCTCTAATTCTGCCTGTGACTTAATTTCATGTTAAACTCCTCAATAATACAATCTCATCTTAGTGGGAATAGTAATTGATTATTTAAATGCTGTTTTCCACCCTATAATAAACTCTGCATGAGCCCAAGTGTCCCTTCCTTTGACTTGGATCATGAGTTCCATGACCCTGCCAGTCTGCAAGGTGATCCAGAAGCTGTTGGCCCTTGATGGGTGTCCTCTCCAGTCCTTGGGGGTGATTTTCTCTGGGGATAGCCCCTGGAGAAGCCAAGGCAGGGCATCCTTTCTCTGAGTGAAGCTCTGGCTTTCCTCCCTCTGCCCTGTTGGCCCTAGACTCTGACGCCTTAAGTTCAAGCTTTCATGTTTTTCAGATTCTGTGCTGCCTGGGGGTGCAGTTCTGAGCCTCACATTCAGGGTCAGTCAGCTCTGCACAGAGTAGGGAGACAAAACAAATCCTTTTCCCTCTGAAGACCGAGGACCAGGAATATAATTTTCAGGCCCAAAAGCACAAGCAATGATGGACTGAGGGGAGAAACAATAGGATGAGACCTCACAACCTAAAGCTGTAATTGGGCAATTAAAACCCAATATGCAAATGGAACAAAACTTATAAAAATGTGAGACCTCGTGCCTGGGTGTTCATTTTGTGACCATTTTGTGTCCAACTTGGATGTAGTCCTAGCCAGGCTCTTGCACTACCCAAGGTGTACCCTTAAAGACCTTTCAATAAATATCTACTTTATTCTCTAGCTCTGTCCAGCCTCTGTTCCAGGTCAGCCTACCCAAGGCACCAACTCCTTCATGTTTGTAGGGATGAGCCATCAATCACTAACTCAGCAATCCATAGCTCACTGTAGCATTTTTGCTTCTACACCTCTCTACAATCATGAATCACGTCAGGTTATCATAATTTTCAGTCTAGGAACAAGTACCTCTAAGCACTACATCATCAACTAAAGAAAGTTCTCATTTAAATGAGAAAAATGCAGTGGATATATTTTGTAATTCCTATCCCATCTTACACTGATAGCCTTGAAGGTTTCCTGCAATGCCTCATCCTTTGCTGCAGCCCTTATGAATTTATTCTCTATTATTTCTGAGACAGGATAATTGTTTTTTATATTTGCATTATTACATTTTCTAGGTTTCTTCAGTCTGTACACTCTCTGAATCAAACCTAGGCTAAACATGTTTTTAAACCAAATATTGCCTTTTTATTCCTGTAACTATAACAGACTTGATCAGTTCCAGCTAAAGAAAAACTTCAGATCACGTAATTCTTTACTCAGAATTGGTTTCATGCTATGCATTCTCAATTATATTTGTCTTTCCTCTATATATTTACATTTCCCATTTACTTTTTTTTTCTAAGTGATCTATGTTTTGTCTATAATTTATAAGCATTTCATTATTTTTTTAATGAAAAAATAAATTCTTTGCTCCAGAAGAAGCCAAGCCCCATGCCACTGCCAGCTCTGTCCCCTGAAAGAAGGTCTGGGAGCAGGAGAACTTGTCTGGTTTTTGTGACTCTCTGTGCTGGCCTGTTGAAAGGTGCTGCCTGTCCCTGCAAGCCCTGTCACTCCCTGCTCTCCTGGGCACTGAATTGTGAGATGTTCCTCTTGTCCCTGCTACTCAGGGCTGAAAACTCCTGCAAAACAGCATTCATTTCTAAATGCTGGCTGTTGTCTGGGTCTGTACATGTTCCCATTCCTCAAGCAGCTGCTTTTCTTTGACATTTTCTTGCTGTTTATTCCACAGCACCTCTTCCAAACCCCTCTCTTTGTTGTGACCTTCTGCTTCCCAGTGTCCTCTCCTGCTGGTGAATCTGTCAAGAGCAGTTGCAACCTGTTTTGCCATTTTACATTTTCATGCTGCCTTGAATATTTCTGCAGCTTGGCACATCCTGCCAGCCTCTTCCCCAAGTCTGGATTTACATCATCCAGCAATCCTTCCTAGCAGCTCTGGAACTGTGCTCTAGTCACTACCTGATAGCTCAAATGTGTCCTGATGAAGTATAACTGCATATCTGACTCATTAGTTTAGGATAAGAAAACAAAAATTTCAAAAGGATTCTTCTATATTCAGTTTCCAATCTCTTCTCAAGGCTTTCTTTTCCTTGGGAAGGCAACATTCCTCAAATTCATGAAGTTTACCCATTTGTTCTGGCTTAATTATGTACTACTAAAGCCAGTGTTAGTAGGGAAGTGTACTATAAGCTCCAGGTCAATGCTCTGGATTTATTTCAGTATCAGCTCTATATCTCTGACCTCAAAGCCTTAGCAACTGATACTGCTGAAAAATGACTGTTGTGAGCTCTTGAAAAGCTCATTTGAACATTTGAAAGAAATCAAATGTTATAATATATTGGGAATTAGGCAACTCTATATTCCTGATTTCCAAAAGTGGAACAGAGAAAAGTCATTATTTGACCATGTTATGACTGAAAGAAATCTGTCTTTTCAGGGAAACTTTGAATCACTGCAGCTGGAAAACAACAACAACAACAACAACAAACCACTAAGATAATTAAATAAAATTAAACAAAGGATTGAAATGAGATGTAGAATATAGGACATAGTATTAAAACAAAAATGATAAAAGTATAAAAATATTGAAAATACAATATATAATATAAAATATAGTATATAAAAATTTAGACAAAAAAATGAAAGCTTCCACTCTGAAGTTTTAAGTTAGAAACTCTCATTAAAAAAAAAGGGGGAAAAAAGCCCTCCCCGTAGACTGCAGCTCACAAAGTTTTTGATTCAAACTGTTGTGCCATTAAAAATAATTTGAATGACTCATGGTAAAAATGTGAGACATAATGATTCTTTAAGGCCACAACTGGAACCTGTGCTTTGCTTAAATGGCAAGCCAGTAAGAATGGGAAATACTGATGAGTTAAATAAATATGATAAAACATTTCTACATCTGAATATTTATTTAGGGAAAGCTTCCCAGCATATCAGGTGTCATTCCATGCAGGTAATGCTGTGGGAAGTAATCAAACAAAAAGCACAAAACTGCCTCCTTTAACCTTGTTACATTATGAACAGTGCTGAACATCAGCTGGGACACCTGAAAATTGTGACATCATTTGAGGTTGGCCGATTTTCTTGTATAAAAATTGATGATTCTTGGGTCCAACTTAGATCTGGACTCTCCTCAAAGTTTTAAAAAAGTCACAAGAGACAGCTTTTCATGTTCTTTACCTTCTTTCACTTTGTAACTTCAAAGAAGCTGTTGTGAAATTAAAATACAAAGAAATAATGCAGGGAAGCAATTTTCGGAGGATTTTGGGGTTGTTTAGTAATTTTCATGGTTTTTCTTTTTACAGTGTTGTCCAAGCAGAGTAGTAACTCTTTGAAATACAAAGTATAATTTTGATTATATTGAAATGTATAAAAGGTATTTAAAACATCATTTTACATACAGAGTATGATGCTAGAAAAAGCAAGCATTTTGTTATTGATTGAATAATCTATGCTTGTGATTAAAAGCAGCTTTTTAAAACAATTACACTTACCTAAAGAAATTGAATATGAGCTAAATTGTTTAATTAACATTGAGAAAACTTTCTGGAAAATAAAAAAACCCAAATCAACCATATTAAAATTAAATCTCTGTGTGATTACTTCAAACAAGTCCCTATTAGTCACTACCTGGGTGATCATGGTCCTTCATGCATTCATGTTTAGTTCCCAATTATTCACAGTTTGTTAATTGGTGTGATATGGAATGAATATTGATGGTACAGCCTGAAGATGATTTCCATACCAAAGGAACAGACATGTTTACTGTCCATATATAGGCATATTTACACAGCAAAAATACAAAATTCCCAACAGATGTGTCTTGGAAACAGCAAACATCTTTCCTTGTGTGCCACATGTTGGCTCATTACACAGCCTTGCAACAAGAGTAATGGGAAATATTATGCAATATAATCGGAATAAATAAATAAAACAAAATTAAATAAAGTAACACAAAAACAGGGGGGAAAAAAGGTAAAATGGCTAAGTTTTGTTGTTTAATTTGCATAAACTTCTTGATAAACTCTGGACCCAGTAGTTTGTCTGTCTGTCCAGATACACAACAGAGTGGTGTGATTTGGTGCTTCTAATAGAGAAGGGCCAGCACGTGGTGTTGCCTATCCAGGTTTATACCTGCGCTGAAACAGGAGAGTGTTCAGTGAGGAAAAAGAAGTCTTAGGAACTCAGATCTGTGTCTGAGTTTTCCCCAAGCTGAGTGTTGTTTTCTTTTGGAATGGCTCAAATTATCATTGAAATGCAAAGAAACAGCTGCTCTGTAAATGTTCAGAAGGACAGAGTATAAAAAGGAAAAGCATTAACATTTCACTTGCACTTGAAGTGGTCTTCACCTTTGATCAGATAGCATAACATAAAAAAAAATTATATTGAAATAGTGACATTTCCAATATTCAGACAATATAATTTTTTCATCTAAAATGGAGAACAGCTTTGGCCCCAATTCTTCCCTTTTGCATCTCCCTTCACTCACTGCTTATCAAGTCTCAGAGCAGGATATTAACCCTCCTTAGCTCATCACTTTTCCCTTGTTGCACACACCAACTGAAGGAAAAGAGAGTACAAAATACCCATTTGTGAAAGACTGAGAGCTTACTTGCAGAGTCCACAGAGCCTCCTTTATAACACTGAGGCTCTTTTCAGCTTTATGGCAGGGGTGGATTTTGTTTCTGTCTTGCAGATCTCTGAAAAGACAAGTAGCCTTTCCAAATGTAGGCACACACGCTTAGGTTTGCACACCTCAAAGCTATCAAACATGTCACGTTTTATTTCTTTCACCTGTTTATGGACTGTGGACACCTGTGATTTATTGGCAGCACATACTGGTTGCTGTGGAGGAAGTTTCCAATTCAGGAATTAGCTTAGTAATCCTCCAGCTTCGTGAAACTATTTTGGATTCTATTTTGAATATTTAGTATCTGTTTGTAGCAACTGTTTATGTTAAAAATAATATTTAAAAAAAAATAAAAGCACTTCCTTTGGAATTTTACAAAAGCCTTCATGTAGGAGAGCAAAGAAAACCTAATGAAACCCAAAAAGCATGTAACAATTTATTTTTCCTCCTACACAGTATCTTCACTTATGGCAAGCGGAATCAGCAGCCTGCACACTGGGCAAGAGGTGCTGTCAGGTAGTAAAAGTTACTAAGCAGAAAGGGCTTTAGTAGCAGTTGCTAGTGGTGCAGGAACTGTTTCTGGTAGCAGATGCTACCAGGTACTCAGGATATTTGTGCTTCTCTGATCATCTGTTGCACAGGCTTCACTCTTTCCACTGACTCATAGCTGAGGTATTTGGAGTTTAATGTGTTTCTGTTGGATTTAGGTGAAGGTAATGAGTTTCAAAAGGGCAGATCAGCAGAAAAGTCACCTTACCCATGCAGCAACAGAGTTTTCATGCACATGTTTTGAAAGAGTTTTCAGAAGTCTTGTCAATAAGGCACAGACTGATACTGTAAGCTTTTATTTTTCTGTGAATGAATACAAAGCTTACCAGAAATATAGACTCTTTTTCAAAGTTAATGGGGTCCCAAATTCTTTTTTCAGATTCTTTCTTCACAGCAAATTTTATAATCTAATTTGACAAAGTAGATTGACAAAGCAGACAACTGCTGTACAGTGATTCTGCTACCCAGAGGCAGAGTAGCCAAAGCTTATGGCAGCTGTCAGGGTATCCACTCCCAAATCTGCTTATGGGCTTTCACTCCAATATCACCAGCAGAGAGTAACCCAGCCATTGACTCTGATGTACTGGGTGTGTATCTGCTGAGGTTTTTCACAGAAATGCAGATTTACAGAATCATAGTTTGTGTTGGAACAGACCTTAAAGATCACCCTGTCCTTCAATCATGGGCAGGGACACCTTCCACTATCCCAAGTTACTCCAAGCCCTGTCCAACTTGGCCTTGAACACTTTCAGGGATGGGGCATTCACAGCTTCTCTGGGCTACTCAATCTGTGCCACTCATTTCCCTCACAGTGAAGAATTCCTTCCCAATATCTGATCTAAACCTTCCCTCTTTCCATTTAAAGACACTCCCCCTCATCCTGTCAATACTACAAGCCCTTGTAAAAAGTCCATCTACAGTTCTCTTGTAGGCTCCCTTCGGGCAGTAAAAGGACTACTGAAAGGTTTCATTTCATCTCTGAAATTTAAGCATTTAATGGAAGAAAACCCTGGGACCTTTGTCCCAAGTCCTGGTTCAGTATCCTAATTACACAGCAAATGTCTTATTTTTCATAATTTAAGAAAATATTTAAAGGGTTTCATACAACACAAATGGCTTCAATGAGGACAGCTGAGATAGCAATGCCAGAGCAACACAGCTCTGGTCCTTCAGGCAATATTCTAAGTGGCAGGAATTGTCTGGAAAAAGTTTAGTCTGCATATTATTTTCCTTCCACATCAGTATTTATTCCAGCCATAGAGGGATCTATCAGACAAAAAGACTGACCAGCCCTTTTTAGGACTGACCTGTGAAGCCAGTTCAAACTCTACCATCCCTGCCAAACCCACATGGCAAATTTAGCATGAATTTGGAAGAAGGATTTATGACAATCAGCTGCATTTTTCACCCATCAGCTCTTCTGTCACCGTGACAGTGCAAGGATCCCAAGTCACAGCACTGTTGTGCAGAAAGGCAAGTGGGTGCTTTGGGACATGATTTGATTTTTGGCTCAGATCCATACATTGGTGATCATTAGCAAAAGAAGTTAGAATGTATATAATCACTTAAATAAGTGTCAGAGGGCTAAGAATCTTGGCTTGTAAATGTAATTATAGAACTTGTCAATAGCCATTGATTTCCTTAGACAGATTCTGAAAGAATTCAGAAAGTTGGGAGCAAAATGGGAGAATGCTACAGAGCTCCAACAGAAGCAAATTGCAGCTTTCCATCTTTTCCTCCAAGTTATATATTTACTCATTATGGCATCTTATGGGCCAGGAACATGTTTTATATATTTGTAAGAAAATGTTCAGCATTCCTTTTATTCTCCTGTACATGCTGGTTTTAGTGCATTTCATTAAATTTTAAAAAGCCTGATTAAATGTTCTCACATGAAATGATTACTAATCTCCAAAATTTATCTTCTCATAGTCCATCTGCCCTCTCTTGAGTGACTATATTCTCATTAATATCTAAAGTTTCTTTATAGTATCAGCTCTTAAACTATCCTTTTGTGAACCAAACTATCCTACTCTTTACTCTGAACCTGGGCAGGTCCAGAGGAGAGACACAACAGTGATCAGAGGTCTGGAACACCTCTCCTATGAGGAAAAAATGGCACAACTGGGGGTTTCCAGCCTGGAAAAGAGAAACTTCCAGTGAGACCTTAGGGCAGCCTTTCAGAGCTTCAAGGGGACAAATAAGAAAAATTGGGACAAAGTTTTTAACAGAGTCTGTAGTGACAGGACAAGAGGTAATGCTTTTAAACCAAAACAGGATCAATTCAGACTAGAGAGAAGGAAGAAGTTTTTCACTGTAAAGTTTTTCACAGGCTGCCCTGAGAGGTGGAGGATTCCCCTTCTCTGGACACACTCAAGGTCAGGTTGGATGGGACTCTGGGAAATCTGATCCAGGGGAAGATGTCCCTGCTCATTACACAGGGTTGAAACAGGTAACCTTTAAAGGTTCCTTTCAACCCCAACTATTCCATGATTACAAAAAATTCAGCCTTGAAAAATCACTCTCCCTCCTTGCTCCTTCTTCTCCCAAGCCTTGTGCCTAATCTTGTTGATGGAAGAGAAATATTTAAAGACTGAGCCCGGAAGTTTTCACTTTTTTTTTTTTTATTATTATTATTAGCAGCAGAATGTATTAAATGGCACTGCAAGTATCCAACACAGCTGAACTGTATTTGAGGACAAGAGAGAAAAAATGTAAACTTATTGTGGAAGCCACCTGTCAGGTAATAAATAAGGGACTATCTGAGACTCTGACTCAAACACTAGCCTGGAAAAAAATTATTATGATTGGTGCTAGTAGATAACTACCTTTTCTTTGCAAGAAGTGATAGAGATCCAGCTAAATATTTAATATCAGGAAACAAAAAATAATTGTCATGAACAATTGCTTCTATGTATATCACATTATTCTTTCATCTTTTTATTTCTGATTTTTTTTAAACAAGTGCCACTCTAAATCTTTCCCATGTTCTTATTTATAGGAAAAAAATAAAAACTCTAGTCCATCTACTTGGTGCTTTTGAAATATATGAATACAGCTAAATCTCAGCTTGAAATAACAGGGAAAATTGTCCTCCTGTTGAAGCTTTTTTCCTGGAGGACAGGATAAAAGTCTAGACAGTTGTATTAGGTTAGTCTGGGAAAGGTTTGGTAGCAGAAGGGTTAAATGGGTGGCTTTTGAGAAGCTGCTTGGTCGTGTCTGATAGAGCCAACACAAGTTGGACTCAACCCTGGACAAAGCTGAGCCCATCAGGGTTGGTGGCAGTGACTCTGTGATAAGACAGGGGAAAAAAATCCTGCTCAGCACATCAGCAACCCATCAGCAGAGGAGAGTGACAATATATGAAAGGAACAATTCTGCAGAAGAAGGAGGGGCAGGAGATGCTCCTCCACTTCTCTTTCCAGCAGAAATATTGTAGGACTAAAATAATTTCTGCCAGGTGAAGATTTAAGGAGAATTAATAATCCATTTACACCACCCAGCCATTGTAGCTTGACACATTCCTATCACTTCCTGAGTGCTAATGGCCAATGCACCTACAATCCAGAACGCAAAAACTGCCCAATCCTGAGAATGAGTGGAATTCCTCTCTCAGATAATTCAGTGATGGGTTCTGAGTTTGTGAGTTTAAAGGCTATGGTTTCCTTTATTATATGCATCATGTTCCCTTGCTTTGATGGGATTTCTGCTAGCAGCTCAGTGTTGATGAAGAAAAGGAAAGCAAATACTGAAATTTCATTCCCTTCCATGAAACAACATCCAACACAGGATTTTTATCTCTCAGATTAACAGAGAAAAATGAAGCTGCCTGGACATCCTTACTAATCTGGGCCAAAATGAAGATTACCACCAGATGTTGGCAGGTGAGCTAAAAGTTCTTAAAACAATCTAGAAATTTGACAGCACAAGTGCTGCAGATATGGATATAAGCCAAGTAGCCATATGTGGTCAAAAGGAGTGTATGGACATAATTTTCTTTCAATAACATCTGCAAGATAAAGAATTAATTGGAGTTTCTGGCTGGGAAATAGCCTAGGAAATATAATAGAATCATAGAATATCCTGGAAGGGACACACAAGGATCATCAAAGTCCAATTCCTGGGCCCGCAAAGGCCAACCCCAAAAATCACACCAAGCACCTGAGCTCTGTCAGGTTTGGTGCTGTGACCACTGACCTGAGGAGCCTGTTCCAGTGACCAACCACCCTCTGGGTGAAGAACCTTTTTCTAAAACCCTGCCTAAACCTCCACTGACACAGCTTCCTGCTTCCCAAGTGTCAGATGGCCGAAGAGTCTGCCCCTTTGAGAAGAAGCTGTTTGGAACAGAAATCTTGTCTACTTTAATGAAGTGTCTGTATCTCCCATGGTAGAAAACAAGTTTACAGAGAGCAATAGGAAACTGCAATCTGCTGAACACACCACCCAGATTTGAGAACAAGACAGACAGCTAAGAAAAAAAAAAAAAAAAAAAAAAAAGAAAAAAAAAAGGATAAAAATGAAAGTTAAGTCACTTAAAAAATCCCTTAAAAACTCTCCAGGGTATTGCAAATCCCTGTAGGCATGGAGACTACATGTCTGTGGATTTTTCTGTAGAATTCTGCAGACTTTGCAAACGCTTTAGGATGCTTCAGGGAGCAGATGCTTTCTATCTGTCATCGCTGGAGTATTGCTACCCAATTATGGTTTTGTTTCACAGCACCTTTAGTATTTTCTTTTCACTTTATAATTTTCTCTTAATTTTTATAAAGCTAATCACAGGCTTGCAGTTGCCAGCCTGATGGACTTGGAGAAGCAGTTGTTAAGCAAAGCTAGCTTGTCCCTCAAGAGATTCTCTCAGTCATACAACAATTCTAATAATAACAACGATATGGGGATGGGAGGAAAACAATCATTCAGGCAACAGAATATAGTATTCATTATGTTAATTTACCCCAAAGTATTTACACAGTGTTACTTGGCACTGAGAAATGAAATTCAGTCAGTCCTATTCATTCAAGGAGTGTGGTAACATCATGTGAATATTCAGCTTAATTTAGGGCAGGTAGGGAAACAGAGTCATGTTTTAATCCTTTGTAGCATAAAAAATGCATTCAAAACCTTGCATGCCAGAGAATACACAGCTTTTTTTTTCCATGAAGCAGACCCATTTGCTTACTATACACACAACTGGCAATTATTGTGGTTAAACTCATTCAAGAGAGGCTCAGGGCTAGAAAATGGTACAAGGAGGAAGTCAAGTCAAGTTAAAACTGAGGTGATTTGACAAGGAAGAGTGGAAACACTTTAGTGGCAGCATTTTGCCCTCTGACTGTTAAGTAATTTGTGTATCTCAGATCTTCACTGTGAAAGAATCTTTCCTCCCCAGTACCCACCAGGCTCAGAATTCCCTGGATCATTTCTGGATAACTCAGATTTTCTTCTAAAACTACGACAGAAGGCATAGGGAAGGGAGAGTCCACTGTTGCTTTAAACTGATTTGAAACACTCAGGTTTTTCCCCTTTATAGCTGCTGACATGTCATGTAAAGTTGGTACCAGATGTTCCAGGTGCAATGTAGGAGTGACGTGAGGGTCACCCAGAGTGAATAAATCCCATTGAAAGTTGGTTCTGCCCAGCTGGTAAATGATAATAGGTTTACTCCAGGCCTGGCCTCACTTCTTCTTCTGGTGAAGAAGCTGTGGGAGCTTCCAGAATTTCAGGCTCCAAAGAGTAATTCTGTTTGCAGAAGGAGTCAGAGCATGGTGGAGGTGATGAGTATGTGACATGGTGCTGGATCCCATTCCACACTGCTACACCATTCTTGGCATCACTGTTACCTTGGAAGAGCAGCTGTGGGCTGCTGCTCCACCTGCCCTAGAGTGCTTCAGTTTCTCAAAGAGATGCACAGTGCTGGGGAAAGAAGGGCGAAATATTTCATCCAAATTCCAGGCAGGCTTTAAAAAAAAAGATGGCAAATAAGGCTTTTCTCCTTCTCTTTTCTCCCCTCTCTCTATCTATTTTCACGCGCAAACTGAGAAGAATCCTAATTCCATTGAAATCAGCAGGAACCAATTGTACTCTAATTGACTGAACTAGGAATAAGTTATTGGGGTATAATACACTTTTGTCCTATTGTCCTTAGAATATGGAGATGAGGAAAAAAAATATTAAAATGTGGCATAATGCAGGGAAAAAGAGAAATTTTCCCACTTAACCAAACAAAACAAATATTTGACTACCTAAAAAAATCCTACCAAACAGACTTTCTGAGCCTGTGTCTGATTATTCTCTCTCTGGTTAGGAGAGATGGGAGAAGAGAAATGCATTAAACTACATGGGGCTGCTGAATTTCTTAGAAAAGAGGCAACAGTCTCAGCTCCAAAGTACTTGCCAGCCTTTCAAAAAGCTCAGCCACCCCTGGATAGGAGAATGGCATTGCAGAAAGCCAAGGCAGAGAAATGACCTAATGCGTGATTTCTCAGTGAAAACATTGATGAAATCTTCAAAATGCTGAAGGAAATGACATAAGCATGAGCAACGTTGTTCATAATTTCTTTAAAATTAGATTATTTGCACATATATTTCCTAATGTGATAACGTGTGCTTTTGTGTGGGCATTTGTATAATTAACATTCATAGACTTAAGCAATGATTCCTCACTTAGTTTCAGTTATATTTCCCATTGAAATTCTTCCATTTAAAAAAAATCTTTCCTAGAACCCAAAGCGCAGAATGTTGGGATATCTCATCTCAATAGTGCCATGTCGATTCTTGAACTTACTATTTTTATGGTAGGTTTTCTGGTGTATTGTTTGTTGGGGTTTGTTTTTTTTGTTTTTTTTTTTTTGGTTGATTGGTTATTTTTTTCTTTTTTTTTAGTAGAACATTACCACTGAAGCTATTTTCAGGACATCATATGGATTTTTCATTGAAACATCTGTGTTAACTTTTATCATCCTAGCTCTGCTTTGTAATTTTGGAAACGGATATAAAGAATGAGCAACCCAGAGCACAGTAATATAGTGGGAAGCATCCTTCATAAGTCAATTGAGGAATTTAATAATCTCTTTAGAAATAAGCTCTGCAGCTATGAGAAAAATGTGTGGGTTAAAGGCCTTCCAATTAAGAAAGGTTTCTCTGTGGATTTATAGGCTGGTGGTTAGCTCTTCCTGTTCGTGTTTCCATGGCAACTGTCAGGTAGATTTTCTGCTACTTGCTAGGAAGTTGGAAATGTTGAGTCTGGTTGAGCCTTTCAATTCACTGAAGCTTAAATGAAATTCTTTGCAAGGAACTGGCATTTAGCCTGGGTCATTTATTCATATCTAGAAGAGAAATCAATTATAGTAATCAGATGTGCAATTTTTTTTTATATATATTAGAATTATTTTGGGTAGACTTTTTTTATTATTATTGTGCCACAATCTATTTTTAATGTTAGGGTAGGAAAGGTTTGAAATGCTGCAGCTGGCCTCTTTGCTGCTGATGGCTTATGGCTTTAATTACAGCCCAAGACACACACAGGCACGTCTCTCTCTCTCTGGTCTACTTTTACAAGCTATAATCACTCCTGGTGATATTCATGATACCAGCTCAAATCCTGTAGACTCATTAGAGTTGAGACACCTGTATTGTGAGAAACACAGCTCACTGTCTTTTCTCCTTTCAATTTTCTTGTCTTGTTGATTTGTTTGAATTAAGCTTGAGGAAAGTAAATAATTTGTGTGGCTTTTATTCAAACTTTCTTGCTATGTCGTGGTGTAATTCCACATCAGAATCCCTGTGTGTTTGCACACTTCTCTGAGTTCCTTCTGTTTTCCACCCTGAACTGACTGTCACTTGACAGTTCTGTTTCATTCCTGTAATTCTCCAAAGTCAGTTACCTCAGGGGGCGTGGGGTGTTCCAATAGTTTCAGCCTTTCTGTGGTGCACAATCTGTGCCACCTAACGAGCTCTGTCCTGCAGGCTTTATGTGAATAATTCCACGTAGACTTCATTGACTTTTCTTGAACGAATAAAGCCAGCAGGGCTTGGCCCAAAGATCACAGATTATCTAAACAGAGGCAGGATGGTCTTCTGGGCAGAGAGGTAGTTAAGAGCCTGGAAAACCTGAGGGCTTGCTGCCTCTCTCTTCCTCTGGCTTCCAAGGGGAAGGGAGATTCATTTAGTGGTGGATCCTAAACCCCAAGAAGTCCTCTCACACCGGAGTTAATGGAGCTGTGACAATTTATGCCAGCTAAGAACCTGCTCCATTACCCGAGCTCACTCCAGCTGTATAATGGAAATAAAAGCAGTGCCCTACCTCAGAGAGGTGTCATGAGGATAAATAGATAGAGGGGAAAGTGTTTTGATACTATGATAATGAAGACCAGAAAAATACCTGCAATAGACAGAAATCAGCATAACTGATCTGACATTTACTTTTATTCTTCCAGTCCTTCTGCCACAGAGAGACAGCAATAGCTTGACAAAGAAAAAGTGATGCCTAGCCTCTGTTTCTCCTGCTTCTTTGTTTTCCTTGCTTTGCTGTCCTACCTTTGTTGTTTCTTTCTTAGGATTTCACCTAACTTTCCTTAAAAGCTTTTAAGAACCAGTTAACAAATATTTCATTTCATTTTCTTCCTCACTTTATCCCAGCCTATTTAATTTAGTCTCTTTTTTCTGCTACTCTTCTTATCTTCATTTCCATGGGTTAAGCCCAAAATCTGTGCATACAGAAGTCCAAAGAGATTTAGTTAACTTTAAATGAAACATTAGTTCCTCTGGCATTTGTAAAGCAACCAAAATCAAGTTTTGATGTTGTAAATTTTAGCAGCTGCTTCCAGGCCACCTAACAGAAAGATAACTGATTTGGGTCCAAAGAACCAGAATATGCTATCCAAGATATTGACGTTCTGTTCTAACTGTAGATTTTGGATATATAGCTCAATTGGATGCTAGAGGTTTTGTGAAAGTCATGAATTTTCCAGTCTTCATGACTGGCCTTTTGTCTTAGGCAGACTTGGCACCCCAGGCAAATTTCACAGGACTTACTTTACTATATTTACTATATTTTGCAGTGTAAAGTGCCTTGAAGAACAATACTTCCTAAGTCTAAGTGTGGATATCTTCTTTCCTTTTGAGTATGCAAAGAGCCATCCTAAGATTTTCTATATGTTTACAGAGAAGAGTCCATCCCTCCGAGTACCAGTGTGAGTTTTTGGGTCAGTATCATCACACACACACACACCCAGGAGCTAGATGCACTCACAGATGTTCAGGTGGGAGGAGAAGCCTCTCTAAAATCCACTGCATGAGGAAACGACTCCATTGTTCAGTGAGTGTCTGGTTCATATGGCCAGGAAAGTGTTTTGAGAAACCAAAACATTTCTTCTGTATTGATTAGGGGTGTGCACCTCACCAGCACATGGAGCTGAGCTTGGCTCATTAGTCAGATTTTAAATCATCTTGTTCTTTGAGACCAAACTCTTTTGTACCATAGACAGACAAGAGAATACCAACACACTCCTCTAGTGCCACCAGCACTGTACTACAACTCTTCTCTGAGCTCTGTTCTTGTTCTCATTTTCTGATTTATGATGTCAGTTTTAACCAGAAGGGGAAGGGGTATCTGTGCCTGTTCAGAGACTGCCTTCATGGCAATATAGCTCTAGCAAGCTTGGGCCTCCCAACTCCCACAGCTCCTTTCTTCCACAAAGCACACCTGAAATGGGCAGGATTGATCTTTTATCAACACACTGTAAAATTGTGGTGTCAGCATTATTTTGGAAAGATTTTTAAATGTCCTCTTGTGATGTCAAAGAAGCAGAAGACCAGGACTCTTTACTATGGTTGGGAAATTTCAATGTGTGGTGGAGTACAATTCCAAAAGCCTTCCTCGTGTGAGGAAGAGGAGGGTCAAGAACTGATCTTTTCACTCCAGTGGCAGAACCCAATGCAATGGCATGAAACTGTTTCAGGGGAGGTTTAGGTTGGAGATTAAAAAACATTCTTTTCCCAGAGGGTGGCTGGGCACTGAACAGGCTCCCCAGGGCAGTGGCCAGAGCACAAGCCTGACTGAGCTCAAGGAGTGTTTGGTAATGGTCTCAGGGACTTGGCGTGACTCTTGGGATTGTCCTGCGCAGGGACAGGAGTTGGACTCAATGATCCTTGTGGGTCCCTCCCAGATCAAAATATTCTATGATTCCCTGAGTCTGTGAGGGTTTAGATTATAACTTGGTTTTCCTCTCTGTGTCTCTGCTGTGGGTCTTCCTCTGTGTGTCTCTGCTGTGGCTACTCAAAAACTGGGTTCAGGCACACACAATAGAAGAAGCCAAGTGCCTACTTAACCTCAGCTTTGCACTGCACATGGGCAAGAAAAGGCTGTGGAGTAATTCTTCTTCACCTCTCACTGCAGAGCACAGCTGAGCCAGTAGTGATGAACTGGCAAGCTAAGGGTGCCATTGGTGTTCTGGTAACTTCAGTCTTGGTAGCTACCTTGATCCAGTGAAACTAAGCAAGGAAATGGAAGGAAATCAGACTGCAAAGGATAATGTGTTTAGTTAGGGTGGTTATCTTTACACACCAGCCTCTGCAGACAGCTGTGCAAAAAGTAATTTTTTTAATCATCTCTATGAATACACTCTGAACATCCCACTCCAAAGAAGTCTTGTGTGTAAGCTGTAAGTTTCAAAATGGCAAAGAGCTGGAAAGTGCCGTGCTTGTTACACAAAACCCAAAGCTGTACATTTCTTCACTGCTGTATATAGGCACATCTGTTTTAAATGTAAAGGCTGCTGTTTCATCTGACCTTATATACTCTCAAGCATTAGAGTGTGTTAGCAAGTGTGTTTTAGAAAGGTTAAAAAGTATGTCTTCTCTTTTTTCAGGAGCTATTAGTTGGATACAAGCTGAGTTTTCCAGCCACACAGTGTTATTGTAGGAAACACGAGGATCAGGATCACTTCAAATTCAGTAATGGTTTGTTCTTCCTGGCACTAAAGAATTGTGGCACCTAATTAATGACTATACTTCTCCATCACAATCCCAATACAGATTCATATTTCCATTTGTGCTGTTATTCACAGGATTACTCTGTGGTTGTTGCCACAAAACAGGAAAGAGTTTTACCAAGTCACTCTTTCTTACTAAGCAAAACAGCAGAATGAGGAATTGAAAACAAGTTTTTCTTTCAGTAGGAGTGCCTGGACTACTTCTTTGACAAATGAGGAGTGCTGGCAAAAGACAGGACCTATTTTCACATTTCTACCCAATGTTTTGCCAAACTCCACAGGAGGGCCTTAAACTGGGGATGGGAAAGATGGTCATAAACTTTGATTTGGCTGAAATCAATGAGGCAAACCCTGTCAAAATAGGGCCCCTTGAGTGCCTGTACACAGCATAAAACAACCAGAGAAACAGGCAGGAGGAACCAAGATGTAGATGTGGATGCAAGCACTGCTGGAGTAACTGGGACATGGAAGGACTGGAGCCCTCCCTGCTTCCCTGAGTCATAGAACCATTCTGAGTCATAGAACCATTTAGGTTAGAAAAGACCTCTAAGATCATCAAGTCCAAACATGAGCCAAACTCTGCTAGATCCAGCACTAAACCATGTCCCTAAGCACCACTCAGACACATTTTTTGAACTCTTGAGTTCATGATCTGTGACCTGAGTGGAGCTGCTTCATATTTGCATTCTTGTAGAAGACTTTCATCCACGCCTTTCATCCATCTTGATTCAGCTCACAATCTTTCCTTTTTCAATTATTCTTTCTTAATCGATCACCACTGTTTCTTTCCAGAACAATAACTTTTACTACAACTACCTTTCAATTGTTCACTCGGAGTGAGTGGTGGTGAGTGGTGCTGCATCCAGCTGGCAGCCAGTCACCAGTGGTGTTCCTCAGGGGTCTGTGCTGGGGCCAGTTCTGTTCAATATCTTTATTGACAATATAGATGAGGGGATTGAATCTTTCATTAGTAATTTTGCAGACAACACTAAGGTGGGAGTGTGTGTTGATCTGTTGGAAGCAAGGAAGGCTCTGCAGAGAGACCTGGAGCAGTTGGATGGATGGGTGGAATCCAACAGGATGAGGTTTAATAAGTCCAAGTGCCCTGTCCTGCATTTTGGCCACAATAACCCCTGCAATGCTCTAGGCTGGGGCTGGTGTGGCTGGACAGTGCCCAGGCAGAAGGGGACCTGGGGGTGCTGGTGACAGCAGCTGAACACGAGCCAGCAGTGTGCCCTGGTGGCCAAGAAGGCCAATGGCACCTGGCCTGGATCAGGAATGGTGTGGCCAGCAGGAACAGGGAGGTCATTCTTGCCCTGTACTGGGCACTGGTGAGGCACAGCTGGAGTGCTGTGTCCAGCTCTGGGGATGTTGAGATGCTTGAGCACATCCAGAGGAGGCACCGAGGCTGGAGAGGGGCTGGGAGCACAAACCCTGTGAGGAACAGCTGAGGGAGCTGGCCTTGTTCAGCCTGGAGAACAGGACACTCAGAGGTGACCTTTTCCTCTCTACAACTCCCTGAAAGGTGGCTGTAGCCAGGTGGGGTTTTTCTCTTTCTCCAGGCAGCAACTGACAGAACCAGAGGACCCAGTCTTAAGCTGTGCCAAGGAAAATATAGGTTGGATATTAGGAAACTATTTATGGAAAGAGTGATAAAGTATTGGAATGGTCTGCCCAGGGAGGTGATGGAGTCACCAGCCCTGGATGTGTTTAAAGAAAGACTGGATGTGGCACTCGGTGTCATGGTCTACTTGGTGTGTTAGGGGTGAGTTTGACTCGATCTTGGACGTCTCTTCCAACCTTGTGATTCTGCAGTTCTGTGATTCTCCTTCCTGCAGTGGTATAGCAATTTCACAGAGACCAGTGCAATGATCCAAATTTACATTTGCTGTTCCTGATGTGTGATTTAAGAGCTTTGTAGCATGAAGACTTCTAAAGATGGTTGTGGGGAGAAATGAAGTTTGGGACACATTTAATGTTCCCTGTATTGCTTTCCAACCCAGAGAACAACTCTTGAGTTTCTGACTCTCATTTAAATTCTTTGAGCAACTACTCTGAAGGGTTAATTTGTTTTTTCTTATTTAGGGATATAGGACTAGCCTGCTTCCATTCCAGCTCTACTACTTTACATCAGCAGAAACAGGACAATGTCATGTAAGCCCCAGTCTGAGGGAGGACAAAAAGTACATATCCTCCAAATCGTCCAATCTTATAACTTATCTTATACCCTTTTAAATATTAGCAAAAGCATATCATCAAGAAGATATTTACATTGCATAATTTAAATCTAAGACACAAATTTATCTAAAATGTTTCATTATTATTTAAAAAAATCTTATTATTAAAAAAAAAAAAGGGAAAAAGCTAGTCTTAATTGTTGCTGTGGTAACTAACACATCTGCCAGGATATGTTGCAGTGGGAAAAGAGTGTGAATTCTGTGAACATTTCCTGTTGTCTTTTCATGGAAGGACTTAGAGCAGGGCTCCTTAGTGGCAACTTTACAAACTCAACTAGAAGACACTGTGAAATTGAAAGGCAAGAAGTGTGAAATGAATGGAAAGCAGCACTCTGGTTTAAATAAACAAGCAGAAAGAGCAGGATTGGCCAGGAAGACTCTTTGGCTTGATTAAAAAAAAAAAAAAACCCAAAGAATTTTTTTGGTAGAGTTTAACACACTATTGGGCACTTTATACAGATGATAACATACACTCTTGGTAAGAATTCAAATACTTATATTTTCAACAAACTCAACAAAATTTCCCTTCAGGGGTCCAAACATTAATTTGGAAGGAAGAAAGGCAGCAAAGGAGGAGGTCAGGTTCTGTAGAGTTCCCATCATCTGAACATGGCCTTACAGGGGGTGGGTGAGGAATGATTTTTTGGAGGTTTGCTTACTCCACATTCTACAGCATAAAAAAATAAACAGATTATTTCCCAATCTTCATCTCTCAGAGTCAAAAAAGCTGACCTGCACCTTCTTTCTCTCCCTTCCCACTACCCATATTTTTGTGTTTCAGTCTGAAAGAATTTGATGCACTTCTCCTCTATTTATAGCTCAAACAATCCAGCCACAAGCCTGGTGGTTTCATTGAAAGACAAACAAACTTCTAACAAAACCCCACTGATTCGTAAATGACCATCTCTGCTGACACTGCAGGCTGCAGGGGATTTAAACTACCCTGGGAAGCTGGCCATTTCCTGTAGTACAGAGTAAGAGACCCTGTGGTTTCCTTGGCCAGGAAACAGCTGGTGGGGTTTTTTTTTCCCTTTGTTTTGTTTAGTGGATTTTTTTTCTTTTTCTCTTATTTTTTTTCTTACCAAAAAAAAAAAAAAAATCAATTTCTATATTGTTTTGTAAAAGGATCAAAATTTGATATATTGTTGATGTTTTAATGTTTTGTAATGTTTTAATGTAATATATAAAACAGCATGACTTCCATTCCATCCTTTGTCTGACATACTTATTGATTTCAAATTGTTTTGGGGCTGATTGTTAGCATCTTTTCTCCTTTTAAAATATACTTCTGAATGTAATGGTTCATTCCCTCATGTTCAGGACTTTCGACCTTTGCACTGGGATTTCTTGTCTTGATCTTGTTCTTGTTGATGCCTCTCTCTCCCTGAATAAAAGCAAGTTTCTAACCCATTGGCACTTTTATTCCATACAAAAGAGGCAGTAAGACATATGATTTTGCACTCTAACTCCTTTCAAACTCAATGGGCTTCTGGATGAAAAATTAAATTGTTTCTCTAATATTTCAAAGGTAAAACACACCTTTGTCAAACACAGCAGCTGCATTTTGTTTAGAGTCTTCTTATATGGAAATGTCCCAATATTGATGAAATGTAGATTCTGCATCCCTTAGAGAAACCAAGGAGAAGAGATAACTGCATGTCTATGCAGAATTTCTAACCATCAGGAGTACTCTGAAGGCAGATATGTGCATTATCTTGACACTTCCTCACTCCCTAAGTGGGTTCCCTTCCTTTTTTAGACACACACAAATTAATCACAGTTGTTTGAACTGAAGATACAATTGATTCACCCAGCAAAAACTTCTTGCACCCTCTTCCTCCACTTGAGCTTCCTTCATTGTAGGGATGACTCAGGTTGCTGTATTGTCAAAAGTGTCCTTCCTGCATTCTTTGACAGAAGGAAAAGAAAATAGAATGAAGGATTAAACAGCAAGTTTGGACAAACAAAGATCAGTCATTTTTAGGCTGGAGAATTACACCTGTGAGTTCAGTTAGACCAACAAACTTCTGCTTTCTGCTTCCTCCTCCCAGGCTGTAAGGACATGGTTAAGCAACCTTGTCCTGGGAGCAACTTCTGGCCTTCACCCCAGTGTCCCACTGCCACATGGACCACATGCCAAGCCTCCCCAGCTCTTCATCTGGCTGTCATTCTGGGGAAAGTACGGCATATCTGTGTTCTTAAGATTTATTATTCATTCATTTGTGAAAGGTTTGAGATGCTTGGTTTTTTTCAGTTCTGAACACTTGAAATAAGGAAATAAACATGTCAGTGCACCAGAGAGTGTTATGATACGAGCTGTAAGCTTTGAACATGCACAAGAACCACAACGGAGCTATAAACTTGCTAAAGTACTATGGAAGGACTGTGCAGGGAGAGGACAAAACATGGGTGTGATTTCATCCATATTTCCTATATGACATGATCTTTGGAAAGATTTATCACCTGAATTGTGTCCTGGTCTCACCTAACAAGGAGGCCTCTGGTTCCTGTCAAAGTGGGGGACATGAATGAATCTGATCAGGCAAAAAGGGGGACCAGAGAAGTTGTGAAATCTCCATTCTTGGGGATATTTCAATGGAATCTGGATGTTGTCTCAGGCAACAATCTTGGTGACCCTGCTCCAGCCACAGGGGGGAACTAGACATCCTCCAGAGGTCCCTTCCACCTGATCCTATGAATGGCTGTAGAATGATAGGGAGAGAGAAATGTGGGCGTAAAATTGCTCTGCCATATAGAAGTAAGAAGGGCAGCAACTCTTCGCTCACTTTTTGTTTTGTCATCCTGTTGAATAGTTTGGCAGGAGAAAAAATATTACAAAACAAAGGTGAAGACGAGACCTAGTCGGAAGACTGTATTTTTAGTGGATTTTTAACTTGAGACTTGTTAACGAAGGCACATATCAGACAAAAAAAAAAATAATTTTTGCACCTTTTCTGACTGTGTGGGAGAACTGGTGAAATCCATCTCTGAACCCAGACATATTACAGTTGACTCTATTTAGCAGAATTCCTTAAAAAGAGGAAGGGAACTGGTAAAAATACTTTATTGAAATTTTTTCTTTTTCCATTTTTTTTTTTAATTCTGAAGTGCATTTGTTTTGCTAAAAATGGGTAATACAAATTAGAACTTTTAAATTAAAAAATTTGTATTTAATTCAAACCAAAACAATATTAGCACATTTTCCTTCTTACAAAAATAAAAATCCAGCAAGGATGACAACAGAGAAAATTCCAAATATAAAAAAAATGTTAGATAAGAATGTTGTTTACACTTGCTTATATTTTTGGCCAAGTTATCTATTCTCCTACTGTACATCTCCTACTGTACATTCCTTCAGTTGACTCCAAAGTACGTCAGCTGGTTTGGTTTATATTCCTTTTAAACTATACATTTGTTTTAAAAAGCAAGAATAAGAAGACAGACTGAAAGGGAAGAATTGTCTTTAAATTACTTAGTTTCATATTTAACATCCCACTGTGTGCATGACAGAAGTGCAGAAACCAGCAATGTCAAAGATATTAGATCATCCAGTTTTCCTTTTTTTTAAAATGCAGAATTCTATTGGCTTTGATATCAAATCAAAAGAAAGCAAAATGGAACTCTATGTAAAAAATTAAGGCAAACGTTCCTGGCCTTAGAATACAAGTTACTTGACTACTTTATATTTCATGTCTCTAAGGGAGGATTTTCTTAAAATACAAATGGGCGTTGGGTGCCTGAGTTGATGGAAATCGGACACCTGACTCCCATTTGTGCCTTTGAAAATCTTCCTTTTATAAATCATTGTGGAATTCCTATACTATGATAGAATGTAGAAAGGGAGAGCAGGCTTAGAAGTGATGCTTGAAGTCCTCCAAGGACTATAAGGATATTCTTTCTACTTTCTTGCCTTTGAAACTGATATTCTTGGTTAAGTCACTGAATTTAAATATAGCTGTTCTTTTGCAGAGAATTATGGCTTGCAAATTATGATAACCAGCTTTCCTGCTGCTGGTCATTCAAAATCCTGCTGTATGATTTTTTTTTTTTTTAATGCACTCTCGTTTGCACCAATCTTTTACTAATAGTCCAAAGTAATGAATCTCTGCAAAAAGCAGGGAGATGAAAGTGTTCTGTAGCTCATTGGGCCACTGCTTGCTGCAATTATTTCAACACTTTTCAGTTATTTATGTTGTTTCATTTTTTTTTTTCCTGTTTTGATACTTTCTGACCACCTATTACAGTATCCTAACAAGAATGTACAGGAAATCAATGACTTGAAAAGTTCATCGTGCTGTTATATGACTTAATTTGGAAATATTGTGCAATAGAGTAAAACTCATGGTCTAATCCTACCTCAGTTTTTCCCTTGTTGTAACAGTTTTCTTAATCCTTTAAAGACAGCATAACTCTTTCATAAAAGTACAACCATTTGTGTAAGATATACAGTAATAATAAGAGATATTCTGATTTCCCATCACTACACTTTTCATCCCATGGAAACCCAACAGAAATGTCATTCCCTCTCAGTTGTGAGAATTTTTTGAAGGTTTGTTTGTGTTCTCCCTTGGGATAAAGTTTTTAAGGTCTTAAAACCAGGCTGGAATTCATTCAGAAGAATAGGCAGTTATTTAAGGAAATGAGATATATTGTGATAGAATAGGAGATTCAGTTTGAGGAGGATGAAATACTTCATAATTCATTAATAACTGAAGAGTACATAATACAACACCTAATGTATATTACTTTTTCTATCAACAGATAACTCACACATTGCATTTATTCAATGAAATATTAATTACATTACCTTTCAGTTAATAAGATATGGATCCTGGAATATTAGAAAATACCTGAAGGCTGAAAAAAATAGTTAAGTGATAATATCCAGAAAGGATGCAAGGAATCATCTGGTAAGCTTCAGGGTTGTCAGAGTGATATGATGTTATGGAAAATATGTAAAAAATAAATAGGAATTAAGTGGATATAAATTCAAACAATGAAATATTAGCCAGGACTAATTAATGCAAATAAACGCCTTCCACAAATTTGAATGTCATCTTTGATGAGACCTTGAGTTTGGTATGGATAATTAAGAGATTAAACATATTACTATTGGTATTTAAATTAGGTTTTACAATGCCTAAAAGGACCACACAAGGAGATTTCCAACACCTTCTTCATATAATTCTTCAGATGGGCTTAGGCAATGTGTAAATTTTTTTGTCCAAAAGAGTTGTGTGAATTGCTGTCAAAGGCTGCAAGCAGACAGGTCCTCAAAGTCAACCCAACATATTCTGTTGCCTAAAAAGACACTATTGATCTTCCCTCCCTTAGCTTCTTCTCCCCTTTCCCAACTCCTTCCATTTCAACCCATTTCCTTCTATTTGCAGAGCTTATCTTACCCTTTGGTGAGCTAATTCAGCTTGGAAAAAACTTAACTTGGAAAAAACTTCACTCTTTTGCTGGGCTCATTTTCTTCTGATTTAATGTCTGAAATGACTCATCAAGAATGCACACAAATGTCAGAGCCAGTGTGTGGAAAACAGCTGGAGCATGGGGCTGGGAGCTGGCATGGGGAGGTGGAAAGATGAGAAAAGTGAGAATTCCTTCTTTTGGAAAAGTGAGAGCTGCTGAGTCAGCCCTGGCCATCCATTTGGAGCAGAAAGTTAATTTGATGTCTAAACTGAAACATCTCCAAAGATGCACCTTAGCTGAAGTTGATTTCAAAGAACATACTGGGTTCAAAGGGTCCTGGAATTTGGAGCATCAACAGAAATGTCTCCAAAGCAAGATCTCAGTTTGTGAAGATTGGTTGTCTATTATGATTAAGAAGAAAAGAGGCATTTAAAAGCTACATTCTATTTTAGAAAAGAAAAAATTTCCAAGACAAAAAAAAACCAAGGAAGGTATTGGTTTGTGATGCCACCATCCTGAATAAGAGTCTGAGTAGCTCTTTTTTGCTCCAGTGCCCAAATTCTGACAAAGTCCGTAATATATGGGCATATAAATACCCATAGGCTTATTCTTTTTGAAAAGTACCAAGTAATACTGTGATAAAAGAATAGCTTCACAGAAAATCCTTTAAACATTGAGGATTAAATGGACATCAGAAAAAATACTTACAGAAATCATTTTACTCTGTGAAAGCATTTCTAGTAGGATTCTGCAGGAATCTATATTAGGGCTGAGAAAATTCAGTGTTTCCATAGTGATGGAGAAGTAAACATGATACAGCTGCCAAAAAATAGGTAATTATTGGCAGAATGATAGATAACAATAGTGACAAGGATTCCCTGCAGAACAATCTGACAAGCAGTGTCCACTCAAAGAAAAAAAAAATTACTTTCATCTGTATATTTAGCTGAACACCTTGATGTGAATTACAGAATTGGGGTAAACCACTAACCCTAAAATTATACAGTACTGCAGTGTAACAGGAACGCAATATAAAGTCACAAGGAGTTATTGGGCCAGAAGGACAATTGCAAATCTTTGAGAAGAAGCAAAATATTGATACTAAATATTTATGTGGCATTAGTAGCCAAATAATTTTGCTTGCTCTTGTTGGATTTATATTTTTTGGAAGGTGAATCTACAAAAATTCTTAAAATGCTAGAAAGCAACAGCTTTCATTTCCCTAATTAGAGGTGTTACGGGATTTCTTTTGTTTAAATCCACATAAGTATGCATACTCTAGAAATTTGCTTGCCCCGAGAAAAAGGTTGTGGCTGCAGGACACAGCTCCTCAAACCCAGGGAAATCTGCTTTTACCAGTACAATATTACCTGGCTTCCCATTGAAGGTAATTTCTCCTAGAGCTGAGATAGCTTTTTTCCTGGAACAGCTTCCCAGTTTCATTTGAGAATGGCTGTCCTCTCTCGATTAACTCCACTCTCTTCCCTTGGAGCAAATCCATGTGCACAGCCCTGGCTTGCAGGGAGCTTGAGAGGTGATGTGATAAGTACATCCAGGAGCAGGAAACCAGAGGTTGTAAATGTCTATTTCATCTAGCAGAGAGAGCTGTAACAGAGCAATGCTGAACCAAGCCAAATTCAAAGTGCAAAGTGGGTACCTGCTGTAAACAGAGAAAGGGATTAAACAGTGGAACAAATTACCAGTGGAAGTGTTGGTTCCTCTGTCTCCTGGTGTCTTCATGTCAAGCATAGATGTCTTTGTGGTCATCAAACAAATTGCAGTCCAGTTCAATTAAGGGACAATAAAATGTTTCCTGTTGTACAGAGAGTCAGTGTGGATGAATTGAAGCTTTTACCTGCCTTCATCTGCATGGCTGTCAGCAAAAGAACAATATTAAGGAATTATTATACAACTAATTTTAACATTATTTATTACATCAATTATTCTGGAGCTGTTTAAGTAATAATATATAAAATCCAGACTTTTTTACTCAAAGGACCATTTAATTTTTTTTCTTAAGTGAGGCTGAATGAAGATATGGGAATCCCAGCATTCTACAGGACTAGCGACTTTTCCTTCTCTGTATGATTTATCTCATAGTTCTTGAAATTCCTCCTCAGCTTTTCAAAGATATTTAATTTTTTTTTTCTTGCTCCTCTCCTCTATGAGTAAACTCCACTTGCTTAAGCTTTAGTTGTATTCTTACTCTACTCTGTGGTGGGGAGGCCTCGCCTCAAGTCCTGTGTGAAGTTCTGGTCATCACAATTAAAAAAAGCTTTTAAACCATTAGAGAGCATCCAAAGGAAAGGACCAAAGATGGTGAAGAGCATTGAGGACAAGCCAAAGGAGGAGGGGCTGAGGGTGGTTGGTTTGTTCAGACTGGAAAAGAGGAGACTGACGGAAGACCTCACTGCAGTTACAACTTCCTTGTGTGTGGAAGGGAAGGGGCAGACATTGATCTCTGCTCTGTGGTGACAGTGACAGGGAATGGTCTGAAGATGTGTCAGGGGAGGTTTAGGATGGATACTAGAAAAAGGTTCTTCACCCAGAGGGTGATTGGGCACTGGACCAGGCTCCCCAGGGCAGTGGTCACAGCCCTGAGCCTGACAGAGTTCAAGGAAGACAACACTCACAGGCACAGGGTGTGACTCTTGGGATGTCCTGTGCAGAACTCAGTGATCTTTGTGGGGCCCTTCCAACCCAGCTTATGTTGTGATTCTGTGAGCTGCATAAGTAAATCACAACATCAATTGTTTTTCAAATAGGAACAAAATATTAACACCTGCTCTCACAAAATCAGTAACAAAACTAGTGTTTGCACCCTCTGGGTTTATAATACAATTAAAGGAGAAAGATACTGATTTAAAGAAAATCCAGGTGTGACTAGTCACCTAATTCATATGAGAGTTTCCCAAAACATTTTTGCAAATGTAGTGAATGAATAGTATAGTACTAAATTAGAGAACAGCAAATGTATATCTGTTTAAACATTTATGCTCCATACTCTCAGGATTCAAAAGTATTTTTGAAAAACACCTGGCTTATTGAATACTCCAATAACATGACCCCTCTAGAAGCAGCACAGTGATTAACTGTGTTTATTGTTTATTTATGAAAATATTCTTGACTAAGCTTTATCTTTTTTTTTTCCTATTTTTTTACTCAAGCAGTCTTAATGGCAAGACTGTAAAGTAAGATCTTAACCACAATATGATGGCAAGATTGAATGGTTTTAATTAGAGAATTGTAATATTCCATGTGCAATGGAAGGAATTTACAGTGTAGTTAGTTTGATGTAGATCTCTCTCAGCTTGAATCTCACAGCTTTTTTCTCTAAAATTTACCCAAATCCTGACAAATTTTTTTTTGGATTTGAGGGTCTTGACATTCTCTGAAAAATTTTAGTGTGAGTCCTTTAAGATTGCAGTAATGCATGTGAGAACATTTGTGTGCTTAAGAAAGTACTTAAATATGATTTTCAGGAGAGATTTCTTCAAAGTTCATCAATTAAATGTCCTCTTTTTTAGATATCTAGTAAAGCAACAGCTTTTGTGAAAAAAAACCCCAAACCTTTTTGCTGCTTCAATTCAACTGCAGATTTGATACTCAAAACCTTAGAGAAGCATTGTCTATACAGACTTTTCCAAGGACTCATAGAGAGCTTTTGTGTGGGTTTTTTGGTGCTTGCCTGAGCCATTTTTTAAAAGATGCATAATTTGATCCTGAAACTTTTTAATTATAATGTCTAATTGAAACACTCACATTTCAATTAAAACAAAGCAGTCTAAAACCATAGGGTGTTAGAAGTGTATAAGGAGGGTATAATTTATTGCCATTTTGATGATCCCTGAGTCTTCAACTTATATCAATTATAAATAACTCATTCGAAAATGAATACAAGTGAAATTAACTAAATTGACACCAGTTTCTTTTTGTGATCTGAAAATATACGCATAAATGGCAAGAAAATGTTAATTGACCTTAACCTTTTCTGTGATAAGTCTCTCCAGTAATGTAGTAATACTTGGCACTTATATAGTATAGTACCTCTTATCTGAGGATCTCAAAGATCCTTACAAAAATTAATTAAATCTTACAGCACTTCTTTGACGTAGTCATGTGAAGTATTAAATAGGTGATTAAACTGGAAACTAGAGGCTAAAACTAACATTTTTCAAAACAGGATGCCTAATTCCTAATTTTAGGAATAGGGCCCTAAATCTGGTTATTGTGATACCCTATTCTCTAAAACACCACACTTGCCACTGATCCAAGGGCTCTAAGGACTCATAAGCACAGAGTTTTTGACTCAAAAGGTCTTTGATGCAAGGACTTGATTATTTTGGCCTTTATAACACCAAGCAAATCACAGGTCAGATAATGTAGAGACTCCTACTTGGAGGAAGCAAAGACATTCTCTCACCTCTAACACCTTCTAATCCTGCTCAGAGAACACAGAATTTATCTTTGAAACATATAACCATCCAAGACACAGGGATGAACTGTCTCCTGGAGGCGCCTCTCTCCACCTTCACCGGGGATAACCAAGAAACTTGCTAAGAGTGATGCTAATTTTCAGACAGCCAATATCGCATGAGAAGAATTAGGGTGAATCCTACACTTACGAACCTGATTACCACAGCAATGTGAGAATTCCAGCATTAAGAAAGCACAAGGAATAGTTAAAACGAATACTAACAGGCATCCTTAATTTAAATACAGCATTTTGAATCACGTGTTTCTTTGTCGCTTTGAAGCTAAAGACATAAAGTTAGAATAAGTTTTATAATTATTACCTCATATCCTTGTTAACATATGCTGCAGTCTGCATAACCATAAAAAAAAATCATTCCTGAACAAGGCATGCAATCATAAAGCTTGGAAATGTAAGCTGGTGTCAAGCAAGGTGTAACCACATATTTGTGAGGATGAATGCGATGGTGCATGCACATATTGCACCTTAATTCCAGGAATTCCTGCCTGAGGAAGCAGTTCAGTGTCAATTCAAATGGAGGTATCTGTGCAGGATAGGAACTCTCTCATGCATGTAATTCATCCATGGTGGATTTGAGGAGGAAGACTTAATCTCACCAACAACCAAGCAATCCCCCTTGGAATTAATTTAGATTATGAGCAGTCCATCAAAAATCTCCTAGGAGAGACTGGGCAGTCTTTGGGACTCCCACCCATTTAGGGGAGGCAGGTTGTAATTTATTTTCAGCATCTCAGTCTCCAGCTCCCAGGTGTCTTCTCAGCTGATGTTAGAAAATTTTTGAATTCTGACTTCCAAGAGCCCTTTGTTGGGTATTTCCCTAACTGAGAACATCAGGAAGGAAAAAAAAAAAAAAATAGAATAAGTTTATAAAGATTCACGGATGCCTTATTTTCACAGGAATCACCATCTATAGATTTGTGGTGTTATAGTCCTTGGAAGATCTCAAGCTTATATACTTTTTTGTCCTATATCTCCACTACCTTTCTCTCTTGTTAGTTTGGCTTTGTTCTTTTCTACTTTAATCATGAACACAACTCACACAGGCAAAAGCAAAAGCAGACAATTCATATTTGAAAACCACCAACCAAAAATATAATCACTTGACATTCAGTCTCACAAGCACTTTGCAGGACTGGGCCAGCTTTACCTATGTCACAGTGCACCATCAGAAAACAACAAACTATTGTTTTGTTTTGTTTTGCTTTGTTTTGTAAGGCTCTAGAACCATGGCATGCTCTTTTAGTATCCAATTTAAAAAATTACACTCTCTAGTTTTGTAGATTTCATTTGTTTCCAGGTGAAGATCAAAGATGTGAAAATCTCTTAGAAGAATCAAGTTTATTTCTTAGTATTTTATCAAAATAACAAAAGACAAGTTCCAAGAATACTTTTTGTGCTGCTGTCACTGTGAAATCCTTGAACAGGAGTATTATGGGCAGAATAAGACCAGCTGGAGCTACTGAGTGTAATTCTGGGGATAACTTACACTTTTATGTCTCATGGGGCCAGTAACGTACATTATGTATTTGACATCACAAAAGCTTGTTATCAATCCTTGAGAATTTTTTTAGAAAATAATGTATTTCTCTTCTGCTCAGCACATAGGGAGCACATGCTCTTTCTAGGTGTCTCCATGAGTACAAGTATGATGAACACATTCCACATTATTCAATTACACAGTTGGCATTTTCTAAAATGGCATTTTGAGTATTCTCTTACAAGCTTGGAGCACATCCCTGAATTAGCCTAAAAAAATACGGAGCCAAATTAGGTGTAGTTTTCTTTCCTTAGATTAATTTGCATTTTCTAATTAATTTGCCTTTTGTAGATATAGTAATAATAAGGTTTGGCTGGATCAGAAAATTTTGGACTTGAACCATTGTATTATATGTCAGTCTTCCTTCAATAGTACTTTCAAAGTTAGCCAGTTCCTCAAGGGGATTAAAGCAACCTTATATACCATGAGAGAACACCTTAAGTGCACCCAAAAGATCACTTTCAATTGAATTTTGCATTCTCTTTGAAATGAAGATCTTACGAAAGGCCATTAGCTGTATGGGAGCCAAATAATTACTGGGAAACCAGCTTCTGGTTCTGTTATTTATAAAGGCTTATTTATCAGTATAACGACCGAGAAAGTCAAAACCCTTGGCCCAGTTTATGTTTTCAGCTGGATTTTGCTTTGTCTGTCCTGTCACCTTATAAATAATTCTTACATAACTATTGGTGCTGAAACAGCTTAAGATCCATGTCGGCGTATTTAAAATTCAGAAAGCGCCACGGTTGAGGTTGAACTTTGCCCTCCTGCAAATGAGGGCTGTGATTCCAGGATAAACCCTCTCCTCGTGCCTGTTGACAAACCACACAAAGTCTCCTTGTTCAGCACCTGTCTGACACAGCAGCCTCGGCTGGGCAGCAGCTCCTTTTGGGGCTGACTCCAAAGACCGGCCCCACTCAGCTGCACCAAGTGTGTGTGGGCCGGATTAGCATCGCAGAGAGCGCCAGCAAACCACAGCTGTTACCTTATCCTGCTCGCTGACGCATCCATACATCTTCCAGGCAGCCTTTTCAGCCTCCCCTCACAGCTGCTTCCAGTTCCTCTCTGTTCCTGATCAAGTTTTTCACAGCTGTGTGAGTCTCGCTGGGGCTTGGATCCCAATCTCCTCTCAGCACCTCTCTCAGTGCATTGTGCTTGCTGGAGATTTGCTCAGCCTGATCCAGCTGCCTCTGGGTTTTGCTAGGAAGGGGTTAAATCTAATCTGGTGGGGTTTTAGCACAGTTCAGACAGTGAACTTGTTTCTTCCTCCTGTCCAGCCAAGCAGTTTGCTGGTCATATGGGACCAGCACTCAGCTGACAAATAACCCCTCTGACATCGGCACAGCTCGGCAGATTTATATCGGCTAAGGAGCCAGCTTTCCAGGGAATGCTGAAGGCCTATCTGCTCACACAGGCTTTTGCTTCTCAGGTTGTCAGAAAGACACTGGACTTAACCTTCACTGTTGGCTTGACCTTTTAAAGCCTAGCCCCAAGCACTGTTCCCCCCACCTGAAGTGAGGGATCTGATCAAGCTTCTGCAGCCTGAGAACCTCCCTTGGTGCCTGAGCTCTGGCCCTCACCCCAGCCTGTGGAAAACTGAGGCAGCTGTCTCGGGTTTGTTGGGTGGGTTTCCCGAGATTCAGGTGGTTTAAAGTCCTTTGCCCTCTGGAAAGCCCCAAGCCTGACGCAGAAACAACACGGAGTCCTCAGATGTTCTTTTTCACGGTTTCTCATGTTGTTTATTATTTCTTATCTTTTCTTTCCACTCTGTGCCCAGCCAAGGTCTTCACAGCACAGGCATCAGGCGAGGACTCCCCCCCGTATGGGGACTCGTCATCTTTTATACAGATTAT
>VZUI01038609.1:0-26342 GCA_013401135.1 Cettia cetti | reverse complement strand
AAGAATGTAAACATTTCTATATTTACAAAACATTGTTCTTCTGTTTACCAGAAGAAAGCCTGGGAAAGAACCCTTTTTTAACATCAACACATTCAGCTTGAAAACTCAGGACTACAAGTTTCCATGCCACTTAGCATAAACACAGCAGAAGTAGAGATTTGCTGGCCCTTAGGTTCAGCCACACTGCATGGTTGGGAAATCACACAAGGTGCAGGGATTGTTTTGGTGGAGGGAGTCAAGTTTATGGAGCTGTAAGTACCCCTGATGCCACAGGAGGAGCTCCAGGGGAGGGAGGCTGAGGAAAACAAAACTCATTGGCCAAGCAGCGTGACTCCATACTTAAATTAACATGATGTAGGTTTTGGAGACCAGTAGTACTTCAAACACAGCAGGCAAACTAAGAAGCTTAAATCTGGGCTTAAATTCTAGCCTCACCACATTTTACAGTTGAGTAGGACTGGAATATCATTCTTTGAACCAAATTTCAAAATCTTTAGCCAAAGAATAAATGCTACCATGAGGACTTTCCCAGTAAGAGTAAAAGCTCAATGGGAACCTCTTTTTATTATTCCAGGTTTTACATTGGCATAAGCTACTCAAAGACTTTATAGTCAGTATGAATATATGGTTGGGGAGATAGGAATCAAGTAGGGATGCATATTTTAAAATCATAACCTTTAGTCCTGGAGAACAAACTAGAATTCTGTGTGTTCAAGCACAAAAGCTTTAAATGGGAAAAAATACTTATAATCTAGTTTTCACATGGGGACAGCTTTTGACCTTTATATTGGTGGGAGGAATTTTTTGTTACAAGCAACATTTCAGGGTTACTGACTGCTATTCAAATGGCATCCAGAGTCCCTGCAGGTGGTTGCTGCTAGTGTGTTTATTCACAAATGTATGTAGCATCTCACCTGCAGCACCAGAAACCCATCTATAATAGAGGGATTATTTTAAATATCCATTCTGATCTCTAGCAGTAAATGCTCAGCAGCTCATCTGTCATGATGTGTCGCAGACATGAAAAGTTACATTAGTAAAAAAACCCATAGTGAGTTAACTTCAAATTTTTTTCTTTTGTGGATTTTGGAAATTGTTTCTGCTTCCAAAAATCCTCCAAAGATTCTTACATGAAAGATTTAAGTGATAGCTACTTTATTTCCTCATCTAAAACTGCTTTCAGGGATGGTAGTTCCAGTTCACTTGTATAAGTCCTTATTCTGACTGTGGTTTCTCCAACAGTGTCTTTTCCCAGGTATTTTCAGACAATTTCATAATGCACATGATGGCCATGGAGTGCTGAACTAGCATTTGATGTAGGTTGTGCACCCTGCCAAAGAATCCTTAAAAAAATAAATCCTGAAAATTTTGTGTGTGGTTGGCTTTCTTCTAAGAGCAAGTAGATTTATTTAAATATTTTTATAAGTCAAAATGTAGAAGCTTGAAGACATTAGAAGTGATTTTAAATGTCTGTGGTAGCACACAGGCTAATATGACTCCAGAATAAGACCAGCTTGAAAGAAATGACAGGCAAAGCAGCCACTATAATGGAGGAGAAAGTTACGATGTACATTTCATTTGACAAAATCTTTCCTGGTGTTACCCAGTAAGAGCATCCTCATTCACTTGGCCTTACCTTGTGCTGATAAATGCCACCCCCTCACTTGTACCTGCCATGCTGTGCAACATTGGAGAATTTAAAAATAGCCCGGCAATTAAAATGGTTTAGGTTGGGTTGGGTTTTTTTTTTTCCTTCTTTTGGAGGCAGACCTGTTAATCCTGTTCACAGAATGCAGCCGCTGAAACAGTTGTGCTGGTGCAATGGAGGGGGTGACAGGCAGACAGACAGACAGACGGTGTGACAGGGACAGGAAGGGATGGAGGAACAGCAACAGAGGACCAGAATGTATGGCTGGTGAAGAATCCACCTGAAAAGCTGCAAACAGCATTAGCATATCCTCATTTTCTGCCTCTGCTCCTTCTCCTCCTTGGATCTCTTTATGAAGACCCCTTACCTCACCATACCTTCTGGGCTGCAAATCCAAGCATTTGTCTCTTTTTATGCTTGATGAAGGCTGATATTAGGTAGGGGGTGATCCCTTTTCAAATGCTCCCCAGGCCACTTACCTACAGAGTATCTGAGGGGAACTATTTACAGGAAGCACTATACCTATTTTCATACAAATTAGCCACCAGCCTGGAACTTGTGATGAATCTCAAACAAACTTCTCTTTGTCGTGCTGCATGGGTTTGAAAAGAAAATTTATGGGTTTTGAAGTTAGTGCAGCGAATTAGCAGCTGTTTGTCCAGTTACTGCTGCATAATATTGCCGTGTTGCAACAGGTTTGTATCGTGGCATCAAGAGGTGCTGGTATGCAATCAGGCTTCGATGATGCACAAATCCTTCCTGGGCACTTTTTCATCTGGAAGTGCGTGTATGGTGATGAGTGAAAACCTTTCTCCCCGCCCCTTCCCTAGCCCCCTCCTTTTGTAGCTTGAGTGCACCCAAAGCATGTTGAATTAGCACTGAATTTCTGGTATGTAAGCAGAAAGTTCTGAACAAAACACAACCCTACTGTAGGTAGCCTCTGCTCACTTTGTTGCATGTGTTGATGGAGTGTGGGAAAACAGATGGACTGAGCTTTACCAAATGCAATTTGAAAAGCATGTAAGCATGTAGGAACGAGTGGCATATGCAGTTATTAATACTTTAAACACTGGAGTTGTAGTTAAATAAGACAAGTTTTCTTTTTAAACAAATGCCAAGGGTTTTTTTTTTTTCATAATACCACTAATTGTTGGAATACACTTGAAAGGTGTTTAAATTGCTCCAGCCACTTCATAATGGCACCTTTCCTACTACAGAAACCGGAGGGAATGAGGCAGGCTTGCCCACACAAGCTCTTCTTAATTTACTAGTCTGTAGTGTGGTTTGGTTTTTTTTTTTTTTTGTGTGTTTTTTTTGTTTTGTTTTGGTTTTTTTGGGTTTTTTGGGGTTTTTTTTGTTTCATGATCTCACCAGTCTTTCACATGGCTTGCAGTCTGTGTGCTCTGTTGCAGACATGCACTGCCACTGCCCTGATGAGGGTTTGCATGGTTGTCTAGCAATTTGTTAACTTTCTGTAGTTGAGCCTGTTTAACAAGATGAAATGAGATTTCTGCCCCACAGTCGCCTCCCTATGCTACAGCAGGTCTTACAGGAGGTTGATGAGGTTTTTAGGTCAGCTGGTTATTTCACAAATGCTCAGCTGTGGAGAAGGGCTGTGTCTCTGCAGCAAAGCTGGTCATCTCTGTAATAAAGTAGTAATAATACTTCCCAGCTATGATCAATGAGTACTTTGCAAATATTAGCAAATCCAATTTTGATTCAACTCTTCCATGCCTGGCTCTGCAGAGATAGAGGGAAGGCGAATTACTTACCCAGCACTGCAGGAGGTGCATGATGGGGCCCAGTCTGGTGCACAAAGGTAATGTTTCCTCATCTAGATCATTAACTGCAGCATTTTAGCTACTTTTCTCCTAGGGTTGCTTAGAAAGAGGTGTTTCTTAGCTGTGAGAACAGTGAGAGCTATAAGAACATCGGCACAAGATGAAAGTGGTGTTTCATGAGATTAAAGTGTTGGGCATGAAAAAAAGCAGTGCTTTGAGTTGGACTAGAGATAGGCACAGGCTTGTGGAGAGAAGCAGAAAGGACAAGGGTCCTCAAATGGCTAGAGGTAACCATGCTCTGGCAAGCTAAATGAAAAATAGAATCCTGCTTTTATGTGGTGCAACATACTTCCATTGCAGAATTGGAAATGCTGGATGAGGCTATGGCTTTTCCATGTTTTAGACTCAAAGTTGTGTTATTTAACATTCTGGTTGACACCAAGTGGTTTCAGTGGGAAAGCATTTACAGTAGGGAAATAAATAAATCCCATAAACTTTAACTACCAAAGACCAGAGTCCTCATGGGTTAGTGGTGATAAAACCATGGAAGAGCATAAGAACTGATGTCTGATGAACAACAGATCAGGCCTTCAAGACAGAAGGCATTCAAAGTGCCACATTGCCGTCAGAATGAATGAGCAATTGGTAGGTGTATAAACCGTGTCTTGGCCCAGGCTGTTGGTCTCATGTTGTTATAGCAGAAAAACACTTACGTTCAATAGGGTTTGTAAAAGATTCTTCTGTTTTGGAAAGGACAGAGGAGTTGTGTACCCTAAAAGCTCCCCAAAATGTCTGAGGTTGTTGGGAACCCACTGTGCCCCAGAGCTGCCTTCTTTTTGTGGAGGAGAGACAGGTTGAGGTTTCCCATGGTGCTGACAGTAATGCAAGCTATGAGGAGTTTTTGTCATGGGCAGACATCAAAAGAAAGGCAGTCCTGCAAATTGTTCCTACCTTGCTATTTCATCAGGCATCCTTATCTTTTGCCCTCCATAATCTGGAAAATGTGGTTTATTCAGCTTTACAAGGTATGAACTGTTTCCCAGGGGATTCTGGGCACTTATGCCTCTCATGGAAACTTTCAGATATATTAATGTGTTTATTTGTTGGTAGTTGACTGCACCTGCTTTTCTTGTTACTTTGTAGGAGTTTTGTTTGTTTGGATTTTTTAAATGTTGTTTCCTAGAGGTAGATGTGCAAGGCTCAATTGTTAAAGCTTTTCTTACCAGCGCTCTCAGCTTGATGCTAAGAAGCAGAAACATTTCAGACTTGTGCTCCCAATTTACAGATGTTACTCTGCACTCACAGGAAGCCTTAGTACAGAGCGAATGAAAGGACTACAGTGACCTTCTGCAGCTCTTCCCCTTCTGTTTTTGTATTCAGAAACTCATTTCACATTTTACATTTCTGTTTTGTTTCTTATATTTCCATTTTCATCATTCTGGTAATAGCATCACTTGGTAAAAACTGTGTTTAGGATTCAGCTTCATTTAGTAGAACTATCCAGATAAAGCAATGACAATCCCTGTGAAATTAGATACCTTGCCACTGCTTCTGGAGGCTGAGAAGGAAAGGAAATGTGCTGATCAGATAGCTTTATACAAGAAACTAGAGTGAAACTTCATTCATTCATTTTTGGTCAAGTTCCTTAGTTACCCAGATATTATAATAGGACTCAATGGAGTACATTATTTATATTTAAATGAGAATAGAGGTAAATGTATTCAACCAGAAAAGTTTTATTGTTAGCCAGTTAAACAACCTATTTTTGTACTTTTCTCCCCTTCAAAGTTACTTAACTGTAATGGTGTATTGTCAAGAGTACTCTGTGCACTTAAAAGAAATTTCATTTCTATGAATGCAAAGCTGCACAAAACCTTCCCACCTTACTGGTGAGCTGCTCCGTTAAGACTGGACTGAGCATCCCTTGCTTGGGGATGTGTAATAAAAATAGAACATGGGAAGTCTCAGTTTTATTTTTCTAGCACTGTAATGCTTGCATCAAGGACCTGAGAGTTTTGCTGCAAAGAGTGTCGCTTTTTAAGACCATTTTTTCCAAATTTGCTTATGCCTTCTCTTTGTGGTGAAGACAATTCAACCCCCCTACTTCAGTCATGGTGGGAATGTTCCTTCCAGGCTTGAGTAAATGGATTGCACGATCAAGGTAACCTTTTCCGATAATCACTTACCATGTGATAACAGACACCAACCCTTGCACTGGTGCCATGGCAGGTGATTTCACCTTTATGGACAATTTTCAATAGGTGCTTCTTCAGAGAAGACAGGAAAAGTAAAAGTCAGCACTTCCACCTGATTTGATATTTAATTGCAATATCTCAACCAAGACAATGACAACTGATTTCTAATGTGTTTATTGGTCTGGATCCATCATATTTAGGACAGTTTCTCAGAGCAGCCCTGAAGAGCTCTGAGTCTCCCTGAAGGGTTCAATAGAAGGACAGGCAATTGTTTTTCAGTATGGTGCTGAGTCCCTTGGTGAGGCTTTGCCAGTGTCAGGCGCACACAGGAGTTGGCAGAACAATCTTGTTTCTGGGAGGACTTTACCTGCCAGCTCTTAAGGGGGGAAAACATCATCATAGGACAAAGACTAAAGCCAACTCACTGTATTGGCTTGAGACTATCCACCCTCACAGGGATGGGTCTCCCAGCCTCCTGGGAACCCCATGAATGTGTTTGCAGAGTCTGGTACCACCTGTACCACTGAGGTGGAACAGGAGCCATTTAACAACTATTTTAGCAGTTCAACATCACACCTGCTAGCCAAGCACTAGATGCTAATTGGTGTCCTTCAGCTCACACAAGTACTCCTGGCTCCTCTCTTTTACCCCCACCACACGTTTGAAACATAAAAGCCAGCTGCTTCATCATCGATATCTACAAGGTCTTTCCAAACCACAGCCCACACTGAGGCTTGATTCAAACCTATGGGATGCAGTGACAGGGCTGCTCAACATCACATACACAGCAGGTCACATACAGAATCACTAGTTGGAAGAGACCTACAAGATCATAGAGTCCAATCCAGCCCTAACACCTCAACTAGACTATGGCACCAAGTGCCACATCCAATCTTTCTTTAAACACATCCAGAGATGGTGACTCCACCACCTCCCTGGGCAGACAATTCCAGTACTTTATCACCCTTTCCATAAAAAACGTTTTCCTAATATCCAACATAAATTTCCCTTGGCGCAGCTTAAGACTGTGTCCTCTCGTTCCATCAGTTGCTGCCTGGAGAAAGAGACCCAAGCCCCACCTGGCTACAACCACCTTTCAGGAAGTTGTAAGGAGTGATAAGGTCACCTCTGAGTCTCCTTTTCTCCAGGTTAAACAACCTCATCTCTGTCACTCGTTCTTCACAGGGTTTGTGTTCCAAGCCCCTCTCCAGCCTTGTTGCCTCCTCTGGATGTGCTCAAGCGTCTCAATGTCCTTCCCAAACTGAGGGGCCCAGAGCTGGATGCAATACTCAAGGTGTGCCCTCACCAGTGCCGAGTACATGGGAAGAATGATCTCACTGCTCCTGTTGGCCACATCATTCCTGATCCAGGCCAGGATGCCTTTGGCCTTCTTGGCCGCCAGGGCACACTGCTGGCTCATGTTCAGCTGCTGTCACCAGTGCCCCCAGGACGCTTTCCACCTGGGCAAGTCAGAGCTTCCTTTCTTTCCTCACCTATTTTGTGTGTAATAGCTTTGTTTTCTCTGGAGAGGTTTATTTTCCACAGTGGAACACCCCATCAAGGTCAGTCATTAGGGCTTGGAGGAGTGTGTCAGACCTTGAGTCATATCCTATGCTGTCCTTCTCTTGTTCAGTTGCTCATTTTAGGAGGTTTTGGAATGGCTTTCTCTTTGTTCAGGCTTCAAAGATGTCTCTCTTTTCATATGTGATCCCTCTTGTTTGTTTAATGACAGCCTTTCTGGGAACAAAAAAATTAAACAGCCACTAACCAGAAAAAAATTGTTTATGATTACAAGGGCTCCTGAATTGACTTTTCAATGTTCCTAGGGTGCTGAAACTAGAAGAAAAAAGCTTAGACTTTTCTTTAAGTCACTCAAAACATCACTTTTTCCAATCCTGCAAAATGATTTTTTGGATGAGCTCACAGCTGGTAAATGCTTTATGTTGGCAGCTTACTAAAATACAAATGCAGAATTTGCTTTCACTCAAATTTACTTTTTTTTTTTTTTCCTCTCAGTATTTCCGTTTTCCAGGGGCAGTTATTATGAGGAACAATTTGGGAGAATATCAAAAAGGAGTTAGGAAAAAGTATATCACAATTATTCACACCAGAAATCCATCTAAGCATTTTTTTTACCTCTTATTTGCCACCAGCTCAATTTTACACTCCAGAAAACTGGCGTTCCCCTCCTCATCTCTCTTTGTCCTTTCCAGTGCCTTCGTGTGGTCTCCTGCATCTGAATCTTCTTTATGGTTTTTAAATATATTCCCTGCTTGAGTGAGAAGCAACATATTAAGGCCACAAGACCAAAAATGGTGCATTTGAAGGTTTGGCCTTTTCTTTTTTGTCTGGATTTTTTGTTGCATTGTGTGTGTCTGTGCCAGTGGCATTCTTCCTGCTCCATTCTGAGTGCACAGAGGTTGGAGGTCTCTGTCCAGTCAGGCTGTCCCATTATCTCCAGTTGCAGACCAGTACTTTTCATTTGACATTCCCCTTCAGTGGCTGCTCCCAGTCATCCCAGTGGCCAACCTGGTGCTGCTCAAAATAGGAGCGGGTGTGAGGAGTCCTGCACAGATCCATCCTTCCTCACCACACAGACAGATGCCCATGGGGACTTTATATTGAATGTTGCAGAAAGAAAGGCTTTCAAGTGGTTAAGTGGGGAAGGAATGGGAAATGTCTGTGAAGAAAGTACAGAGCAGTAGGGAGCTGAGGAAGATGTGAAAACTGTTATATAGGTGGAGTGGTTTAGGCAGGAGCAGGAACACAACAAAGAATGTGTAAGTAAGTGTTGTCTGAGGGCATTAGCAAAGCGTGCTGATAGAAAGCTGCTGTTTTGAACACAGGTTGGTGAGCATGTTAGGAGAGGAGTGTGTCATCGCTTGGGAGGCAGTGCACCTAGATGATCTTAGTTGCCACATTTTATGGCAACATTTCTGTGGGTGCAGCAAAATAAGCAGCCAGAGCAGGAGCTCACAGCAGATGGGGGGAATGCTTGATGGACCAGGAGGAGGTGGAGGGGAATGGAGAAGTTTATAACAGTTTTGCAGAGGAGAACAGCTCTAACTCTGGGTCACACCATCTTCCAAATGTGGTGTTGAGCAATCAATTTCTCACTGCTTTCACCTTCAAAAAGATCAGTGAATATAAACAGTACAAGTTACTGTTTTTGTGACAGTCTGGAGCATCTGGTTTGAGTCTGAGGAACTGTAATTATACATGACTGGTGTAGGTGCTTCCCTAATGAGTTAAACAGCTTTAGCACACCAACAGATCGTAGATGCAAGCAAGAAAGTTAACAACAGGGAATATCCTTGACTGAAGTGAGTTAAGTGAGGAAAAAAAACTTTTCCAAGTTGTGAAGGAGTGAGATGTCTCTGCAGAGGTGCTGTCGGGGAGCTGCAGCTGCCGGGAGTGCTGCTGGCAGGGCCGTGGGATGCCTTGCCTTGCAGCCCCAGTGGCTGCAGCCTGTGCCTTGCATTAAACATGTAGGGCTTATATCCTGCAGCAGAGACTTAAATAGGGCGTTTTTGCATGGAAAGAGGGTCTTCATGACTTTGGCTAATTATACAGCATGGTTTTTAAGAAGGACAAAGGGGAAAAAAATAAACAAATCCAAATTAAAACTAATGAAAAGAGAGAGAAAGAAGGAAGGAAGGAAACAACCAGAGTTTTTAGCTGACATACTGAGCACTCATACTTGTGTTTTGTTTCCTTCAGGCAGGAGCAAGAACTATCTCTGTGTTTTTTCTAGGCCATTCAGGAAGTGTTACAGAGCAATAATAGCCCAGTTATCCAATAGTCAAAGTTTATTTAGGCTTTCACTGCTTCGCTTGCCCGCTTGAGCCCTCCCCCTCACCCCCTCAACCCTTCCTCCCCCCACCATACAGTTTGCTGGGCTGCTCTAGACTGAGCTCAATTTGACAGCCAAATGGGGGAGGGAAGCTTTTGCCTGCATGTCATTTCCATTACACTCATGCATATTTTCATCTGGAAACTTTTTTTTTTCTCCTAGTCAACAATAACAACAGGGGAGGAAACAAAACCTATGGCAATAAAACATCCTGTTTATCTTCTCGTCAGTGCTCTGGGGACTCACCTTCATGACACCCCCAAAGCATTACATGTCTGCTTTAATCCAGCAGCTCTGATCAGTTGGTACAACAGTGATTGAAAAATAAGTCTTCACTGTTAGGGCTGCCCAGAAGTTATAGATACTAAATGCTTATTGTACTTTTGTATATTTCATGAACAGGAGAATCAGATAAGAGCATTCCTTTATTAATCATTTCAAAACCCCTTATCTTTTCTTTCTTTTCCTCTGCTTTGAAGCATGCTGGAAATATTGTGATAAATTTAGATTAGGCAGTGGATGATAAACCCCAAAGGGTGTTTTAGTTGGTGTGTTTGCTTAGAAGTTGTCATTCAAATGTTTCTGATGCTCAGAAGGAATAGTACATTGGGAAAATTGCTGGTGTGAATTGTGCTGTACAGTGTGTGCAGTGACACCACAGTGAGAGGAAAAAGCAAACTATCAGTTATTTTGGAAAATTCTCTTCAGACTCCGCTTACTGAACTGACAAGGGATGCATGGATCTGAGACAGCAAAGACCAGGTCAAAAGTAATTCCAAGCTGGTTAGCCCCTGCCCTTCCTTTTTCCAAGGATATTGTGTACAGTGTCATATATAATACTGAGAAGACCCTCAGTTGGTTGAGGCATGATGCTAATAATGCCAAGGTCGGGGTTCAACTCCTGTATGTGCCAGGCCATTCCCTTAGGAGTTGGACTTGATGATCTTTGTGGGGCCCTTCCAACTTGCAATGCTCTGTGATTCTCGGAGTTTCTTTATCAGGAGTGGGACTTAGAATCTGACATCCCTAATCTGATTTTGATCTTTTTATGAACATTATCTTTTCAAAATCTTAACACAATGAGAATCTGAGTCTTGGCCAGCAGATGATGCCCAGCTGGTCTCAGACCGAGGTTATTCCTTCATTTTCAGGCAGTGAGCTTCCAAAACACATGCATGGTTAATCACATCAAATGCAGAAATTTCAGTGCAATTTCCAAGTGAATTGTGAGGTCTTTTTAACTTTAAAAATAAAATCCAAGGGTGTTATTTTGTTAAGGTAATGCTACTTTATAGAGCAAATTATAGTACAGTGGGACACCTATGAGCATGTGACACTTAGAGTAAAGTCAAGTAAGTGTGTTAGAGCGTAAGTTGCCTCTGTTATTACCACATCATTTGGCACTTGAAAGAAACGTTCCCTTTTGTGACGTATGTGAAAGAAAAGAATCCAGTCCACTCCTTTATGCTAAATCTGTTTTTGGAGAGCTGCATTTTCAATTCCCCTTCTGAAGTGCTGAAGTTTATTGCTGTATTTGGTTTATCCTGTGAAAGGACTATTTAGCAAGTAAAATACTTTTTTCTTTCTCATTTTGTAGAGCCACTGAACTGTTTGGAAGTTTAAATTGTTCTTCTGAGCTCTCTCAAAAAAAAAGGTGTGATTGTAGCATTTGTTTTGCAGTGTTTCTAATGCAAGCAGTAATCACCCTGTGATATTACTCAAGCTAAAGAACTAGTCGTATACTGAAAAAATCTATTATGCACAGATTTATCCTTTATATGTTTGTTCCTGCACAGTTGCTGTGGAATATTGTTGGGGTCAAGATAATCAGCTGCAAAGTTCCACCAAGGGTTTTTCTCCTGGTTTGCTGTGTCCTGGCACCAAAGTGGGGCTGCTGTGTCCAAACACACTGGCTGGTGGAGATCACATGGTGGGCATGCTCCTAGCTAGGGACAGTGCTGGTGCAAGGCTGCTGAAGGCTGTCCTGGTGACAGCCATCTGTGCTGCCAGCCACCAGCATGCCTGTGCACATGCACACTTGCTGGCTTCCACTGATGTATGCTAGGTCTAGCCTCATCCCAGTGATGCTGGCTGGCCTGGTGTGGGTGTACCGGCAGGACCTTGTGGGCAGTTCCCTGTTTGCCCTGGCGGGGTTTGGAGCATGAATGCATATCCTCTCTAATGGTAAATGTATGTATTTGATCCAGACTGTGTTCATAAGACATATTCTACACTCCAAGCACACAGCTCCCTAGGGATCTCAAGGCCCTTTGTGAACTTGTGCATCTGCAGTCCATAGCTGCAAGCAGAAGTGGCATTTTATGTGACTTGCCCCACCTGCACTCTGCCCACTTAATTCTGGGTGGTGCCTGCAGCTCACATTCCTTACCCCCAAGCCACCACCACCAGCTGCCCTCAGTTCCTGGCCCAGCCATCCCTGTGGGGTTCGCTCTGCTCTTTCTCCCAGGGCTGCAGCCAGGAGTCCCTAGCTCCTGTTCCATTCCAGCAGCAAACTGAGGACTTGAGAGGGGGCTATTATAGTCCAAGGGAAGATGGAAAAGCTCCTCTTCTCATTAATCTACTATTTACCATTTATCAGTGGGTTATTATTTATATTACAGAGTCTTATTTATTTATAGAAAAGCTGCTTGAGAAGTTTGCCAATTTAGCCTAATCATCCCCTTCTGTGGGTGCAGTTACAGTAGGTCTTTAATGAGCTAATGGAAGAGCATGAAAGCTATTACCAATAACATGCTGGGAATTCTGAAGCAGATCTGGAGATTATGAAGCACAGTGACTGGGGGGATGTGAATCCTTAGCATCCCTTTGGGATAACCTGTGGCTAGTTGGCATTCAGATATAAAGTAGGTAATCCAGCCAACCTGTAGGTGAGCCTCTAGAAAAACTGTTGTACATGACACAAATGACAGCATCATGTTTTTTCAGGAACTTAGTACTGATAATTGTAGAATAGGAAGGGAAAGACTCCAAGTCATCCATGTTAGGGCAAATGGGCAGGAGAGAATAATTATGTGATCTTTGAACCCCAGATTTGCCTTCATATTGTATCACAGGTTTGTGTTCTTCAAAATTAGGTGCAGGGGGAGCAGCTGGACATTTTGGCCTGTAAAGCCTTTGCATGAATGCACACATGAACCAGCTCTTGGTGTACGCATGTTCTCCTGTGTCAACCACCCAAGTCTGCAAAACTCTGATAGGCATACCATTTGTTTCTTGTGTTTAGTTTTTTTAAGCTTAGAATACCCAAATAAAGCTATTTGTTGCTGCTGTAGTACAACAGGAATTAGATTCGTACTTCCTTAAAATGTTTTGAAGGGGTTTTATGGGAAACAGACAAGCACATTCACAAGGGTGAATGTGTGTTGCAAGGGTGGAGTGTGCTTAGAGCCAGGAAGAAGCTCGTGCTGCATCATGTGGGGATGTTCTGAGCTGTGGGCGTGAAGGGGGAGAGAGGCTGGACAGCATCACTCCCCGGGTGGCCTGCCTGTCCCTCACTGCGTTACTGTGCCCAAAACCTGTGTGAGAGGAGACTTCATCCATCTTAAAACAGTTTTAATGGTCTTAAAAAAAACATGTGTAAGCTATCTGTTAATTGAACTCTTAGTCTAAGTGCTTTGTAGGCTAGGATGAATGTGTAGGCAAAAAAAAAGCCTGCTTGGATTTGCTGGATGTGAAAAACAAGGTCCTTGAACCTCTTTTTTCTCCTTTATAGCTCCAAAATAATCTGAAGCACCAGTAATAGAACCACTACAATCACAGTTGCCAGTGTGCTACTCTTAGAGCTGGTCTTGACTTTTCTTAAGTGCATCCAGTTGCTGTAGCAAATACTCTTGTGTTGCGTCTCTTCCCCTGCTCTTTTTGGGCTGGCTAGCAGCTGCAGGGGCTGGGGGCAACATACCCCTGGGTCCAGGAATGAAGGGCAGGTACAGGAGCCTTACCAGAGCCTTTGGGGAGAGGTCTTTTGGCGGTGCAACAGCTATTGGCAGCATACAGGCAGGCAAGACAAGACACGGCGTCTGAGGGTGTTGATTACATGGTGTTTATTCGGGGGTCCCACACCGGGAAGGGGAGCATGGCTCCCCCCGGAGAGAGTGAGATGCAAGAGGCCTTCATGCCAGAGAGAGCGGCCAGAGAGCGAGAGATGGAGAGAGGCTCCTGCTAACCCCCTTAGGAGACTTCCAGCGAGGGGGGCCAATCCAAGGCTTGGACCAATGGGATACTGATAGGGGAGGAGAGGAGGGGTTGGGTCATCGAGGATGAGGTGATTTACAGGGGTTGCAATGACTGGCAACTTAGGGGGGTTACAACTTAGTAATGCACAGAGTGAACAGGATCATTTAAGAAAAACGAATCACCACACTCTTGTGTTCAAGTCATGCCTTGGGACTCTTAATAGGTGCCTTCTATGTGTACCCAAGGAGAATAAGGTGAGAGGCATATTTTAGCAATCAAATGCAAACCCTGTCATTTATTAGGTATGTTTCTCAAGTTAATGAGAGAACATGCTGTCCACAGTGCTCTGCAGAGATGCAGCACACTGAACAGCTTTCCACACTGCAAGAGAAAAACATAATTCCTGAGGCTGAGTCCCAGGAGATAATGTCTGGTGATAACATTCGGTCACTGGAACTTCTCTTTCTGTGCAGATGGCAGTTGCCATTGATGGAAAAAATATATTGCTACAGTATCAAACTGCACACCCACTTAGGACATAACTCATCCCATGATGAACCACAAGAATATTGTTAGGTTTCAGATGTCTCCTGGAAATGGCAGGCCCAAACCTTCTGGGCAGGTTTGGATTTCTTTTTTTTTTTTTTTTTCTGAACCAGATGCAATGACGAAATCATGTAAAATTCACGTGTTCTTTTCATTGTGGTTATATTAATGACAGCCATCTCCAAAGCATTAATTCTCATCTCATTGTTTGGGGAACATAATTAAATTTTTGAAGTTAATAAAGGTTTCCAAATTAAGTAGCGCTGAGCTGCATGCAAGAGTTCTATTGCCAGGTAAAAACCCTGGGACACAACCTATTCAGTGCCCTACGCTGTATCAAACTGCTAAAGAAAGACATCCAGCACAGTGTTGACAAGGTGTGTTAGATGAAATATGTGCTGCTGCTCTTCAAGTGCTTGTCCTGTGCTTTTGTTTCATAGCTGATATAAGAGCATTGATTTATTTTGTTGATCTGCTCAGAGCATTTACAAATCCCCTAAAACTAAAATTGTCATGGATATGCTATGTGGATTTAACTCATCAGATAGAAAGTCTAGATTATCTATTGTTGGCCTAATTCAAATAAACCCACTTTATTTACATGGTGGCTTGGATGATATTTGCCAGCAGAGACCCCCTTCTAATGAACTGGGTGTCATTCCACTTGCCAGACAAATGTTTTATTTTCAGTTCATGGTCATTGGAATCTCTTTTTACAGCATGTAAGCCACAGTCCAAGAATCCAAAACTTGTGAAATACAGAGCAGAAAACCTATGCTGAAACGAACTCTTGGGAATTTAATTGTTGAGTCTAATCTTGTCCTTAGTTTAAGTCAACAGAAGATAAACCCTGCAAAGTAAAGGCACAAATAGACACCTAAAAGTTTCTTAGGTGAAAAACACTCTTCACTTTCTTCGATTTCATAGGGAGCTCTAAGGCCAGGGCTTGCAAACATTACCGTCTATACTTCATTTCATTTACTTACTTATGGGCAGGGGACTATTTAAACTTATAAGTCAAGTGAATAAGAGCTTTCACAGCTGCAAAGTAGAACATAAATTGCTAAAATAGTCCCTGAAAATCTGTTCAACCAAATTTCTTTTCTTTCTGTAACCTGTGTCTCTTTTTCATCCATCAGCCAATTACAAGTTTCACCAAATTGTTTGGATGTCAAGGGATTTTTCTTTACTTCTTTAACAGAAGGACAGACTTACATTTTTAAGTGAGACCTGAGATCAGTTATTGTTATTGGCTCTGAGTCTACTTTGATTGTATGTGTAGATAGCCAGCATAACACAAATTGCAACACTTAAGATTATGCAGCTGTCTGACAAGTAGTATTTTTAAATACTAGTGGTGCTCTTTGATTCACTTGATTGTCATCACTTGCCATAGTTGCATTTCTTTTTTTAACATATTTACTATCACGTGCCTCATTACATTACAAACTATAATGTACTTCGCCATGTATCTCACAAAAAACCTCTTCATTAAAATCCCACTGCATGCGCAGCATTCCACAGACCATCACTAGAATGCTGCATTTTGGTTGATTTTATTGACTTTTTATGTTATTTATTATTCAACACATAGCTTTGCTGATACCCAGTACAAGAGTAGTGACTAAGAGCATGATGTTATCCTCTCTCACAAAATAAGCCCCTCACTGACCAAAAGTTTCTGAAGAGAAGGATGGATAGACAGACCAGCAAAATGCACTGCGCATTCCAGTCACAGAGATATTCTTCTCATGCTCCTACAAAACACGGCTTTCATCTTAGTGGGGTTTCCCCTTCACGGTTATTAATGAGATTAACATGTTTTCTCTTTCTTTAATTAAAATTCCACCTACTTACTTGGGGATCTAGTGCTGAAGTGCTGCTCAAGTGAATGGATGGGCTCCTGCCTCATGCTCCAGGGTCTGTTGGAGCCCGTCAGCAGAGGCAGCAGCAGGAGAGTGTCCAGTGGCATATGTACATCTCAGCACTCAGAGACATTTGAGAGTTCCCACCCAGGCACCCCCATTCTTACAGCTCTTAACTTTGTGTCTCTTCTCCTCCCCCTTGCACTGGCCTAAAGTATCAGTCAGGGACAACACTGGGCCCTTCCAGCCCCTGAAGGAGTCAACAGGGAGTAACGCCTTCTGTCTCCCTCCAGCTGGGCCATGAAACTGGAGTGACTTTGAAGCCAGTTGAGTTTTTCTTCTTTTGTTTTAAGTTAGTCTCTGTAAAAGGGCTGGAATTCTAAAAAAGTGAAATGCATCTGATTAAGTGTGAGATTAAAACTGGTTTTGAAAACATTAAAAAAGAAGCTTTTGGTGTCTGATCTTAATTAAAAACACTTTGTTCAAGCCCATGTTTTATTAAAAACAATTAAATTAATGTGTTCAATATCTTGGAATTAAATATGTGCTTTTCATTTGAGGAGCTGAATTAATTTGCCTCCAGAATTTCCATTTCCATGTTCATGCAGTAAGAAAAGCATCAGGGAAACTAAAAGACAGAAAGCATTAGTCTGACAGCCATCCAAATAGGATGTTTAGGTTTTTCTTTTCACAAAAATGGAAAGGTTTTTCTTTTTCACTGCCTTGAACAGATATTTCTGCTACTATACTTAGTTCTTACAAGAATTTCTTAGGGGAATTGGTTTTTAGTATGGTTTGGGGTTTTTTACCTGTAAACCAGCAGCAAAACAATGATACATATATCATAGACTTTTTCAGGATACAAATGTCTCTTATCATCCAGAATAATACAGACCATTTAACCATAGCCAGTTACTCCTGAAAGTGTTACTTCCTAGGCTTTTATCTTTCCCTTCTTGGAGTAACTTTTGGGTACCAAGTGCTCTGTGAGTGGTAGAATTAAAGGAGGCTCTTCTCCGTTGATGTTTCCTGTGTCTCCTGGGTATGGTGTCTCATCACTGCAACCCCAGTTGCCCTCCTTGTTGGTATCTCATGACCTCCTTTTCCACTACTTCTGGCCTAACCTTTCATGACCTCACAGCTGGGTAGGAGTTGCTGTGTTCCACTTGCTCAGTGGTGGAGGAATAGAAGACCCAACTTTATGCCGGTGCCCAGGGAGAGAGAAGTTAAAAGTTTTAACACAAACAGCACCAAGGTCAATGAAAATTTTTTCTGTTCTGGCTCCCTACAGTCTTTGTTTGCTGATTAAGGGGCCTGGGGGTGAATTGAAAGATTGTCATGTGAACCTGTGCTTTTTTTAGAGCCCATATCTTTTATATGTTTTGTTATTACTGTAACAGAAGAAGTTATATATGAGGTCACATGCAGCCAGCCTGCAATCGTGTTTGATCTGCTTGAGTGACTTTGAGTAGAGAATGATTTCTCTATTGTCTTCATTACTTTTTTACTTCTTATGGGTGAGATAAAGGCACATAAACAAAAGCATCACATTGTCAAGTGCCCTGTGGTTTTGACTGTCTTATTAGCCAGCTGCTCAGATGGAGATGCTGAGGGCTTCTGCTTTCAGTTGCTTGTTTGTATCCCTCAGATTGTGACTGGTATTGCTGCTATTTTGTTTCTGTTGGTATATAGAAAGAAGGATGCCTTAATTTGGGTGCCAAAAATGAAATCACTCAAATAAGAATTGGTGCCATAGAGGAGAAGGAGAAGCAGAAAACTTGTACCTAAAGATGTAGGAAATTGTTCCAGGCTTAATTGTCACTGCCTTTTTCAATCCCATGCAAATCAGAGTATGTGTGTATATCTGTTTCTAGAAAGAAGACTTAGTCACAGATGAAGAAGTGGTCTCTTGGTTTTGTTTTTATTCTGGATGGTTTCTTTACAAAGCAACAAACCAACAAAAACTTCAGCTACTCAGGTTTTTGTATTAATATCAAGTCTTCTTTCTTTAAGATTATTCTCTAAATGCCAACATCTGATAAGCTGGAAATCTGAAACACCAGGAAAATCCCAGGGCAAATAACCAGCTCTTTTTTCATATTTATCTAGCAACTTCAATTTTTTTTTAGCCTTTTGAGCCCTCTGGTGGGTTTGTATTTGTAGAGGACAGTGCAAAGAACAAGTCAATATTTATTCTAGTTAACTGATAAATAACTGGGTGATTCAGAGAACCTTAGTAAAAATACCCTTGTCATGGTCATTACTGACGTCTATGGATTTATTGCTCACTAGGTTGCTGCAGAAATCTGTAATAAAACCCCTAAACATAGCAAAAGCTCTGAATGTAGGAGCTGGGGGCATACTGCATGTGGCGTGAGTTTGCCATTGCAGAAACCCAGGGAAGGGATCAGTGGATTGCAATTAAGCTTCAACCTTGCACTTGCACTTGTCAGAAGGGATTCATTGTTTATAAATTGCTTTGCTTTTCAAGGACTGGGCACATAATCAGCATTCTGACTTTTAAATTCTTCACCTAAAAGGCTCCTCCAACTCTTTTGTATGGATTATTCTCAGTGCAGTCATGCGAGCAGAAAAGATGGCGTATTTGGAATTTTCACTTAGTATGCACACCCTCTGTAAAAGGAAGTTTGGGAAATATTAGTGGAACTTTTCTGTTTAAGTACCTGAGGCTCTTCAACCAAGCTTTATCAGCTCCCTTGCTACCACCACAATCTCTTCCAGCCCTTTCTGTTATCACTGAGAAGCCAGTACAGTATGATCTGCTAGAGAACTTGTTGCTGTCTGAAAAGTCTCATGCCCTGAAGCTGCTTTGATTTCAATCAGCTGAGCTTCTAGACCTTTGTAGACCATTAGAAAGCCAAACAGGGCTGTAAAAAACCAGAAAGATTGTTTGTCCTGGAAGCTTTTCAGCTGTGTATTGAAACAATATAATACAGCCTTAGAAGCTGGAATGTCCTCAGTAGAATAGATCTATGGTTGGAATAAGGCTGCTAACAACTTTGGTGTTTAATTTAAAGATGTGTCCCAGATGGTGTACATTTAGTGTTTCTCTAATAATATTTATGGTCTATACATTGGAAAAATCAATCTGTGGCTTTTTAGTACAGACCACTCTGGTTAATATTCTATTTGTGGTATATTGCTCAGCTTCTAAACAGCTCTGCACTTGGAAGATGGAAATGTGATCCTGTTATTAAAAAATGGTTCTGGACCGCCCCAATTGATAAGCACCTGTCTGTAAATATGTCACTGCAGTGCTCCTGTGATATTTTTGAAAGTTTTTCTGTATCTGCAGTAGAAAATAAAATCATGATACCCAGAATGATATCTCATTTCCTCAGGAGAGTCAACCAGCGTTCTTCTGGCCACACCTTTTCTCTGCCCTCTTTATTACCTTCTTGATAAGTGCAAACCTTAGGTTCTGGCATGGGCTGTGTGGGGAGATGTTTTGTTTTTAATAAAACTCTACAGGGCTACTAGATGCTGTTAACAGAGTTCATATTTCACCTCACCTCAAAGACAAGGGCCATCCAGAATGATTTGAGTTAGAAGAGATCTTAAAGATCATCTAATTCCAATCCCCTGTCATGGAAAGGGACTCCACCCACTAGGTCAGGTGGCTCAGGGCCCCATCCAACCTGGTCTTGAACTCTTCCACCACTCAGATCTGGTCTACTATTAGTTCCCATCCTCCTTGTGAATGGTTTTGGAGACATCTGTGTGCTCTGGGCCACCAGGTTATCTCTGTTCCTGTTATGTTTCAGCGTTACCATACAAAATGGTGAATGTCCTCAAGAGTCGGCGCAGAGGCTTGGCTACATCCTTCCACTGAAATGTTTGGGATTTTAAATCTGCCAGACAAAACATGCCACCTTTTAAAGTAAATTGCTTTAAAGTAAAATCAGGACCAGAGTTTCTTCGCCAGCTATGGCTCCTATCTGGAGAGAGTGTATAGTCAGGTGAATAAGTTGTGCAGGCTTCTGCCACATGCAGGTTAGTCAAGGGGAAACGTTGCTGCGGGGCTAAAATCAGTAGCTTCCCCAAACAGGCTAACGTGGAGAGGCTGTCTGGGAGTTGGGAATGACTGTTTTCGGGAGGGAAGCCTGTGGTATAGAGAGAAAATGGCCTGGAAAGGAGAGAAATTGAAATAGTTTGTACTGTTGATTTGCTCTCTTTATGCTGGAATTCTGAATGAAAATTTAATGATTTAGAAGGTTTCGCCTCAAACTTGTAGGCAGTAATAGTCTAGGGCTGTTAGAAAAATAAATCATATGTATTTCATAACATATGCCATCATTTCTCATCTGTGGTCCTTCAGAGGAAACATGCCACAGAGGGGAAGACTGGGGCCACTTGTTTCCTATTTCTCATCACGCAAATGTCCTCATTTCTCCTTCCAGCTCTAAGCCTTAGGAACAACAATGAAATTTTATCCAAATACGTTACTGCCAAGTACAGAAACATTCCTGGAAAAGCACTCACTGCCTATAAAATGTCACCTGACTTAATTTGTCTGGTGAGACATTTCCCTAAAGGTTAATGAATACACCCACTCTGAGAGAGGACTTTTGCACTGGATTCAAAACCCCGGAGGTATGGAGAGAAGGAAGAGGGCTCTGCTGGCTCCTGAGAGATGGCAAGAAGGAAGAGTATCACCAACAGCCTTTCTCAATGAGCCCTCCAATGAGCCATTACACCGTCTCTCCAACATGGTCCCGAGGACCACAGTTGGAAGCTATGGCTAAACCAAGTTATTACAGCACATTGGGCACTTTCTCCTTTAGATCACGGCAGGTGCTTTCTTTCACTGTCACTCTTTGAAACCCTTGGATTAGGCTTCAAGCATGCCTTGTATAAGACTGGCTTGTAGCTTATCCTACAGAGTAGAAGGAGTTAGGTAAGATTTTAGGGTAGGTCACGTGTGTGTTCTTTCCCTTAAATGATCCTCTTCTCTCTGGGTGGTGAGGAGAAGCTACCCTGGAATCCTTTTGCCGGCCTCTTTGTTACTCATTCCCAATCAATATGCATCCTACAAAGCTTCCATCATTTTCCTATACAAATATTTGGCTAATTATCTCATTCTACTTTTTTCTAGTCAGAGCCCTATCTGTCTTTTCATGTAGAGGCAAAATAACAGCAAGAAAAATTAACTCCTCCCCATCTGGAAGCTGATCAGTGGAGACTGAGCCTCAGAGGTTATGTTTCTTTGGTTTGCTGGGGATACATATTTTTATTTCCTGGAATTCAGTAGTCTTTGTAGTCAGTATGTATTATATTTCTAGGCATCTCTCTCCTTCCCTCTTGAGGGAGCTGCTCATGATGTTTCTTTTTGCCACAAATTTTTTTGGACTTGAGTGACAAGAAAGAAGGAAAAAACTTGCAATAGAAGAGTTTTTCCGGAGAAAAGCAGTAACACGCACATCTGGCTTATTCTGGTCCTATTTAGAAGGAGGAAATCGGGGGCGTGGAGTTAGGTTTTGTTTGTGTTGCCGTTTTCTTTGGCCTCTTGTACCACATGCAGCCTCAAATTCTGCCACTTGAATTGACCAGACACCTTGGATTGTCCTTACATTTCTGATGCAGTGGGTGTTCAGCAGCTGCATTACTGGCTGTTGCAACAGGGAAAAGCCTGGAGCCTTTTTTGTCCCAGAACTGCTATGGAAGGAAGTCTTGGGGCATGGTCTCCCCTTGTTCCAACATGGTACCAAGGTGCAAAATTATTGAGATATTGGTATTTGCCTAATTTCTGCTTGTTAACAGGAAATAAAATGAAACTGGGACTTCTGCCTGAGGCAATGTGCACCCAGTGGAGTCAGTGCCAGAGTCAATAATTTGAAGTGCACTTAAAAAACCCAGAGGAGCACTGGGGAGGGTGTCCAGGTGTCCACAAACCTAAGAGACTTCTTCCTTTACCAGTACATCCCTTGCCTGACCTGAGGCACTAACATGGACATGCTCTTCAGAGGTGACACCCTGGCTGCTCCAGAGATTTGTAGATGTCTAGGCCCACAGAATGTTGTCTGTGGCTTTTCTATTGAAAAAAGAAATTTTATAAAGCCTCTTAAGTTGACTGGGGCCATGCTGGTGGCCCCACATGTAGGCTGAGGCAGGTGGCTCTGCCTTCCAGCCCTGAAGCATGATTTTCCCTTGGGAGCAGGGTTTTCTCTTTTATCCCTCTGTAGTGATGGGTATTTTGGTGTTTGTTGTGTAATACCACTGGCTTGTTATTAAAGGTCAGGCTTTATGAAAAGCCACTGTATATGCATTAGGTTTAATGGCATGACATTAAAATAAGGAGAGGCTGGTCCAGAGGCTTCCACACTGAGATCTACACTGACTTAAGTCTAAAGTCTCATTTCTTCCAGTAATGTTACCTTGCAGTCCACAAGATACTGCTCCTTTTGCTTAAAGCACTGCAGACACTTCAGCCCTTTCTTTAAGCAACAGGCTCATCTGCGCTGCTGTTATTGATGCCTAATGCATGAATAGAGAACTTTCCCAGCTCAATCCCACCTGGTTAAGGACTGTGTGCACTGACCTTCTCCATTTTTTGGGAAGCATCAGACACCTCATATCTTATATTGCTGGTGGTGGTTGCTTGGAGAGCCCTGTGATATGCTGTCTGTGGTGCAGTTAAGCAGAAGTTCTCCCAAGCTGAAGGTCCCAAGCAGCAAAGAGGCCTTCTTGTCTAATAAATCCTGGAGATGGATCTGGCCAGAAAATTTTTCTTGTATGTCTCCTCTAGTTTTAAATTGAATTTTGATAACTTCAAGGGCTTTGTGTAGATGCAAATTTCCTTTTGTGGATCATTACATCACGGTCATGAGACTGTGCAATCTCAGCTGGGTTTTGCGCACAGAAACTATATCTGGTTGTACAGATGTTTTCAGCATATTTGTTAGAGATATCTTGTATGAATATTTGATATAATTTGTCTGGTTGTTGGGGGGTTTTTTTGCTTCCCAGCAAGATAATAGAAGAGCTGATTTGATGCATGAAAGGAATGTTGGTCCTAAACCAATTGTTTGTTATTTTCTCCAGACTAATATGAGGGAGAAAATGGGGAGGGTTAACAGCAGCTGACTGATCTGCAGTCTGTTTTTCTTCAGCGTTCTCAGTCTCTGAACTTTGATCCAGTTCTTCACATTGAAAAAATAAGGATAACACCTGTGTCATAGAATTAAGCTTTTTGGCTCTTCTGGTGAAGGGGCGAAGAAAAACAGGACATTTTTGTTTATAGTTAACATTTTGTTGCTCTAATGCTTATCAGTACTATTGAGTGAAGTATGAAGTATCTTGGAAGAGTATAAGGGGTTTGCTGCAGTAATAGACATATTTAAGTGGAAAATTAGGAGGGAAAATCAGCAGATTTCCTGGATATTTTTTAATTGCTGTTTTAAATTTATTTTCTGCTTGTAATTTGTTTTTAGCATAAGTGTTTTCAGAACATATGTGTAAGTGAGTTTTGTACTGAGCCATTATGACGAAGGTAACTTAGGAAAAACCATATGAAGCTGAAACTCATGGCAGAGGTACATGCTAGATGTCCTTCTTACAACCAGCTGCTTTATAAGAGGAATTATTGGATTCTATTAATGCATTTTCCCAGATTAATAGTATTTGAAGCCCAGGAGAGATACTTAGCTTTTGTTATATGGTGTAACTTTGTTGCTCAGCAAATATGAAGTGCCTGATTCTGCTCTCCTGAAGTCATTGGGATCTTGGCTGCACGTAAGATTAAGTGCAGTTATGAACCTGTTGTGTGTGTATTTAAATATGCTTCTGATGAGACTTAATTCTTAATTCTGCCCTTGTTATTTGGCATGAGGGAACGAGTTGTGCTCAGTATCATAATTCAGACATCCAATAAAGGAGTCAAAATTACATTCCACTATCTCTAGAGCCCTACCCTGACTGGAGCTTGCATTTACTGTTTTCTTTTGCAGGTTGCTACGTCATGACAAACTTAAATGAGCTAGTCTGCAAATAACACTACCAGGGTTAGAAATAACTTTATTCTTTGACAGGAGAATAAATAACTAGTTGCATTTATTTGTAATAGTTGTATTAGAATTGTAGTTCTCACATGCGCATAGTGGCTTTTGTAGCATAGGAGACCTTTTCCTGATGACATATCTATAATTCAGACTTTGAGAAAGGACAAAAACAACCTTTGAAGATTATTTTGTGCATGAACATTTTAAAAATATTTCAATATTAAATCCTTTTCTGTCTCTTTTGTGATTATATTGTTTTTGAAATAAGAGTGATAAGAAATAAGGTGATCATAGTTTTTTGACAAAGAGGTTTTCTGAGGTAAACTGCCTATAACTGAAATATAAGCAGATCTTCAACACCCAAATAGTCACCAGTCTGTCTGGGATGTAAAAAAGGTGTATGTCTGAACAGATATTGCTATTTAGGATAATTGTGTTGATAACAGCAGTCTCATTGATTTAGGATTTTAATAGAATTTTCAAGTGTCTTTAACAGTCTCTAATGGTAAAAATGTGCATCAGCTGGAAGCATACTCTAGATTCTCTTTAAATTCCGTGGTCCCAAACCACTAAGTCTGGGATGCACAAGGAAAGCACAAGGAGGAACATTTTTTCCCCATATTACGGCATCTTACATTTTTTCTATTTCTATTCCTATTCACTTTTTCTTGTTTCTTTTAGTTATATTAAATCTACCTGGGTTTCATATAAAGAGTATTAACATAAAAGATTTACCTAGTCTAGTAAGCCAAACATGCTAGAAAGACTGGTGTATGCATTACCTCTTTCAGAGCCTTCCAAAAAGTTATTTGATAGTGAGTGGTGGTAAAAAGATAGAAAGGATTTTTGTCGCTCTGTAATTTTCATTAAGTTTAAGCAGGAGAAATTTCGGCTGAAATTCTAATATGCAAGATGAGGAAAAAACTGTAAAGGTCCTCTGGGTGTACTGCAGAGTGAATTGAAAGGCAAGAAAGTGGTAGAGGCAACTTCTGTTTCTCCTTGCAAATGAAAGGTCATGTTTACCAACTTGGAAATGTTTTGGAAACCTGAATGGTCATCTATTCATCAATTCTAGGGTCATTTTGTAAGCTTTTTAATAGGCTAGGTGATCTACAGCCTACAAGCAATTTTTGCATAACAACAGGATGGAAAATTATTTTAAAATATACATTTTTAATGGTGCCAGAAATATACTTTCTTGTGTAGTAATATAAGTGATGACAAAGTGTTTTGAAGGTCAGCATACCAACCCTCCTAGAAATACTGTGTCTGGGAACACACATTTCAGCAAAGTTGCTCCTCTGCCCAAAATCTGGAATTCCAAGCAGATTTTTCAGGAAGTTATGGTTTGATCATCCCAGTTGAACACTAGGCAGATGTGGGCATGTGGCTGCTGTGCCCCTTTCCAGAAGCAGAGATCATCCAGAACCCTGGTTCAGACAGGTCAAACCTTGCAGAAGGTGGGAGAGAGTGCTCAGCTAGCAAGTCTGGAAAAGGCTTCTCTTCCTGGTCTAGCAGCCAATGGAGGCTGTTAACTTTCAGGCTTTGGTTTGAGCTTGGCTTGTAGCAGAGCAGATGCTGTGAAGGGACTTGAGTGTCATAGCTGGCAAAGGGATTGGAATAATTCTGCTTGTTCCTAACTTTCTAATTGTATGATATACAATAGGAGTATATACTATAGGAGCTAGGAAAAAAAACCAAGAAGCTACAATCAATCATATCCAGCATCTTAATAAATGCAAGGACAGTTTCTGTAGGAAAGAGTGTTTGGGCACAGTAGAAGGTATAGCTTTGCATTTAAAGATTTCTCTGTTACACATGACTATGAAAAACTGGTTTATGTCTCTCTGCCTGAAAAGTGCGGATTAGCCAGAAGAAATAAAAAGGTGAAAAGCAGACCTGTTCCACCAGCAATAAAAAAGTCCATCAGTCAGTCTGGTGGATGAATCTCTTCTCTGCTGTAACTGTCTTCTATGTGGGAAGGTTTGGGTTTTGTTTTTTTTTCTGAAACATCTGGTTCTCTCAAGGCAAGGGAAGATTTCATTGTTTACACAGAGCAGTTCACATTGCAAATGCTGACACTTTAAAATAGTAGCACTCTCTTTTGGTATGTTGTTCATGGAAAGGCCTTCTGGCATGAAATAAGGGAAAACCGTGAGAAGCAGCCAATTATTGAAGGAATATTAATAGAGGAATGACAGCTTGGAATCCGCCCCCCCCCCCCCCCCCCCCCCCCCCCCCC
>VZUI01038606.1:0-26156 GCA_013401135.1 Cettia cetti | reverse complement strand
AACTCATACATTTTACAAACACACTTGTTTGGAGAAGTTTGATCCCATCTCCTGTTTCCTGTAAACAGACCAAATCCCATTTTCTTATCCAGTAAGCAGACCTAATCTCAAACCCCTGCAATCTTCAAAGCACTGTTTGCTCATGCCAGGGCATTTTAGTTACCAAACCAGCTATGCTAATTAAGTCTGTCTTGTTCTCTGTCTTGTGTATTCCTTCAGCTTTTCTCTAAAGAGTTTATTAAGGAAATACATAAAGGATTTGGGGATAGGAATGGGGCATTTAAGCAAGTAGTCACAGTAGTACTTTGTGTGTAGTCCTAGATGTGAAATTAAAGCTGCATAGCAATTAGCATAACTATGTAGCAAAGAACACAAATAATGTAATTTCTCTTGTGTGTTATTACATTTCATGCCCAATTCCATGCAGTGAATTCTAATTTCTAAAAAATTAATGCCAGGTCTATAGGGGTAATGATAAAAATGGAAGTACTCTCTTGCCAGAGTGTCTGTAGAGAAAAAATATTTAACTGTATTTTATGTGTTTTGCAGACAAAAGACTTGACAGATACCTTGATAGATAATATGTCATCTTTGACCAGCCATGCTATCAACCAAGCTCAAGTTGCATCTTCAAACAGCTTCTCTTCTGTTCCTTCTATGGGTGTTGGAATGGGATTTTCATCACCCATTGACAACACAAAGAGAAATATGACAAATGGACTAAATACAAATATGGGGTTTCAAACTGCTGGATTCACTATGGGAGCAGGTCTTGCTACTCAAAATTTCTTCAGTGGTCCAAGTGCAACAGGAGCAACCAAGATGAACATTGTACCACCTGCCAATATGCCAAATTACAGTCCTATGAATGCTGCATCTGCAATCGCTCCACTGACACAACAAAACAGACCCCCAGATATGTCTGCTTTAGATAATCTTTTTGGTCCTCAAAAACCCAAAGTTAGCATGAAGCAGTTGGCTCAACAGAAATCAAGCCAGTGGGTTAATCAGTTTGTGCCACCGCCAGGGTCCCCGAATGCGAGCAATACAGCCTTGGGACCTCAGATGAACATGATAGCACAGCCAGGCTTTGGTATCCAGGGTAATCCTTTCTTTTCTCCTCAGAACTTTGCACAACCAGCAAACACAATGACAAACAGCAGCTCAGCTAGCAATGACTTAAAAGATCTTTTTGGGTAAAATGTTTTGTTTTCTTCTTTCAAAGATTGATGAAAATTGGATCATGGGTAAGCTGATTAACACCTTGTTTTGATTAATAAAAGCATGACTTGGGAAAACTTCAAACCCAGTAAAGTAAAGACTTTTGGACAGGAAAAAAGGCTGGTGTTTGATTCACCTGGTACTGCAGTGGAATTCTGTAAGTGCAAAGTCATCTTACATGCTAAAGATTTCTTGTCTCTTTACCAACAGGAGAGTGCTGAAGGTAGGATGCATATATTCAACTGAAAAAAAGAAGTATATCAAAATTATTTAGAGGTGAACTTGGTCAACTCCAAGGAAATTTCTTACAAAATTCTGTTTTTAAAGTTCAGCAAAAATGTGTAGGCAATAATGATGCTGTTGGATGCAAACCTGGAGAATTACTGATGCTGCCTGAATTTGTCTCAAGCTGTCATTTTGTCCTATCACAGTTTGCAAAAAGAAAATTCTTACGCTGGCCCCAAAATTTTGATAGTCAAATTATACAGAGAGAACTCTAACCAATAACTATGGGCGAGACTAAGAAGGCTTCTTCTCTCATGTAAGCTAATATAATAAATGTGGTAGTAAACTATTACAAGATTCTTCAGACGTAAGTTGTTCTAAAATTTGGTTCAGGTTTGGGACAGACTAAGAACACTGCTTCAAAGGTCATGCTGGTTTACAATCTCTTTTATAATGCCGGATCCTTGTTACAAGCCCCATAGCAAAAGCAACATACGACTTAAGCAGGATTTTTAAATTCATGTGGTGATTTCATCACATTTACTATATGTTCCATTGTTTTGGCTAATATGATACTGCTTCTAACTAATGTAAAAAAAAAATTGTAGTTATGGAACCTCATAAAATGAATGTAAATGTAAAATTCGTGTGTTGACTGCCCCAATTGTGTAACTAAATGCACGTTATATAGTTACACAGAAATATCTTGAATTGATTAATAATTTTTGGCTCAATTGAGACAATGAAAAAGGGTCACCTTACACAATTTGCACAGGGTTGTGTGTAAAAGCAGGCTGCCATAAATTGCCTTGACTAGAATGAACTACTTAATTTTAATTTTGGTTTAAATCAAGTCCTTATGAAGGATAGATTGACATGAAGTGATTTCTCAAATATGGATTTGTAAGCTCTAGAGTGTATGATAAATACACAGGTATTTCAGATCCTTTTTATTGTATTACTCTAAATTCAATAAAGGTCTCCAGAAGTCCAAATAGTAGTTTCTTCTACTTCCAGAAAGTGTATGTTCAGCTTGCCCGTGGTGGAATCTCTGCTCTGTCAGGTACTATTGTTGGGTTTTAACTTTTTTTTCCTAAGGATTTGAAGAGCTTTCTTACCTAGTATTTTGAAGACTGTAAATGGTTATTTTGAGAAGGAAATAACTAGTTACCTTTTTTTATGGGAAGCCTACCTGCTTAATTTTTCAAAGCCTTTCACTGAAGAAACTCCTCTTCGTTTGCTGCTTAAGAAACCAAAGGGCCTTATGCTGTAAATATGACTTGTGTTTTGTTATACTTCCACAATTCTAAGCGGTGATAGCATTAAGCATATTTCTTAAAGAATCCTTTGTGTATTATAGCTGCTGCGTTTGTCCTATTATTTTAAAATGCCTGGGACCAATAAATTTGTGGTCTAGAAAACAATGCCTAATACATTGTGATGCTTATGTGCTGTTAATATTCATGGTAAGCATTGTAGGTTATGTTAAAATATCCATGTAAATTTTGGTACAATACTAGAACTGTTGAACTATTTAAGTTCATTTACAGTTGCTGGCACTCTATACTCTCAATCACACTATTGTCTTTTTTTATGTCAACTCTTGGAAGCTGTGTTTTGTTAGGGTAACCTAAGGCAAGCTTTTGAAGAATTACTTGAATCTGTATTTCTCTAAATTATTTGGAAAGTAAGTTTATATTAAAAACAACATCTCATAGGACTTTACAATGTATTAAATTAATACATCTATGGCAAAGGCAGTCTTAAAAGTCAGTGTCCTCATCTGGGATTTCAGTCACTGATCTCCCTGGACTGGAAGCTTTTCAGAACTGGATTTAGTTTGATCTATTGCAGGGGAAGTTAAGTGAAAAAAAAAAAATAGATCTGTTTTCATATACTAGACTTCCTAAACTGTGTGGTTTGGGGTACGTGCTTTTGGCATGGGCTATGCCAGAACATAAACTATTTTGTAAGATCAAAGTAAAAAAAAAAAAAAATCCTACCAGTGCAAATTAAAAGAGGCTCTTTTGTGAAGTAGTCATGCAATGGAATAAGGTTTTTATCTGACTCAAGCAATAGGACTTTTTTCCCTTTATATTTGAGATTAACTGATTTTTCTTGTTTGCTGCAGTTTTCAGAATGTCCGGAGCAGAATAACAACAAAGAAAATTGAAAAGGGTGCTCATAAAAGCTCTAACAAAATCTTCCAGTTATTTAAAAGTTATATATATATATATGTGTGTATATGTGTGTATATATATACACATGCACACACACATATATATATATATATTTACATATATATTTAAAAGTAGTGAGTCCAATCCCTTTTCCTCATAATACTTCCTGCTTAGTGTGTCAGGAAACTCAGTGTGCTTGAAGTTCTCAAATTATTTCTTCTTAACTTAAAGGAAGGAGGACTTGCAAGAGGTAAGTCACTGTGGCCATGTGCCGCTTGACTCCTGCTACAATAGTTTTTCTTTAGGAAGCCTTGGCCAGCTGATCACTCCACTTAAAAGTCATTGTTCTGAAGCCCTGCAAGAGGCTGGAAGACTTATTTTGTGGCCAGAGTGAGTTCTTTGAGAGCAGCAGTTGTGCTTCACATCCAAGTTGGTTTTTGGGAAAGACAAAGGAGAGGAGACAATATTACAAAATGTGGGTATTCCAGGAGCCTCCTATGGCTGAACTTGGATGGAAAGTAGTGCTACATCTAGCTTGGCCTAAGCAGCGGGTCTGCCTAGGCCTCATGTAATGTAGAATGGAGAACATGTTTGAAACTTGTACCTGATTAAGAAACTACAAATTCTGTTAATGAAATAGTAACCTGGTAAGAAGTTACTCTTTACTGCCTTGAGGAAGACTGTAAATTACACTAAATTTCTGCCCTTCATATTCAACCTAATTTAAAGGAAAAAATGTGAAAGCCTGTCAGGTTATATCATCATAGCACTCACTGTGCACCCACTGTGCTCACCCACTATGAGCATGTCTTCATTCTGCTGTGGAAATGAGAACAGGATCTGGGCTGAAGTGCCCAGCCCATCTAGTTTACATTTCATTTGTAAAGGGGAGGTAAAGGGAATAAGTTCCTATTCTATGATGTGATTCATCTATATTTTATTTACTATAAAAGGAGAAGCTAAGTGAAAATAGCTGCACATCTTACATCAGTTGTGCTTTGGCTGCTCTGGTGTATGCTAAATGAACATGACTGCACAAGACAACAGTGTTTTCCATATTAGAGCTCTTGGTTCCATTTGGGTTTAAGTATCAAAGTGTCTGAAGCATCCTCTCAAAACTCAGTCATAGAAAGCAAGCTAATCTTGCTAGAGGGAAGGATTGTATTAAAGAGGCTTCAAAAACCTCTGTTTTGGCTGATAGAGAACCTTAAAACAACTGATGTTCAGATTAGCTTAGAAATCCCTAGTTCTGACTGTTGAGAGAAACTGGGAATGAAATGGCACAGGTGTCAGTGGAGGAGGGAACCCATCTTCTGTTCCTTTTCATCACACAAGTGGTGTGGATAAGGCACAAAACAGCCCTTGGAACTTGTTTATGCAGGAGGGCAGCAGTACTAGTCTTTTGTAAGGTAAAGGAGTCCACCAATTATTTGGGAGATGCGGAGAGAAATTTTACTGGAAGCATGGGTAGAATGCCCTAGTTTGTTTTAATGAAGATACTGTGTTGTCCTCACTGTGAATAAGAAATGTTGTGGGGAAGTTGTGGCCTTACACAGGTGTTCAGTACCCCAAGGCTGAATTTTTGGATGTGTAGGTGCGCAACATTTCAAGCCTTATTCTTGAAAACTTTCCTTTTCTGTTTTGTCTTTTTAGCAACAACTGGTTCACATTTATGTGGAACCTTAACAAATACCAATTGCCTTTTAAAGTAAGAAAATGTATATTGACTTTTGTATTGTAACTCTTGTTGTAATGTTATCTGTGTCTGTAGATAGGTAAGTGTGATTATACTCTAGATTATAGAATTTTTGGATTTTTCATTTCAACTGCACCAAAAAAGAGACTAAATGAGAAGTTAGATTTGAATCAAATTCCATAAAGCTTCTATACAGACTAAGAGTTATATGATACTTGTGTTATCTATTGTAAATAATATATGCTTAATTTGCCTATAGCAAGGCACAAGCCTGTGTGACTTGAGCAGAAAAGGAAAGTTTTTAAAACATAAGTTTATGAACACTGGTTCTTGTATTACTGGATCTTGCATTACAATGAAGTTTTTGGACTTTGGAGTGACCTTTGCTTATTGATTAGGTTTTTTTATTGGGGTTGGGGGGGATGTTGCTGATTTGTGCCATTTCCAATGAAAGAAGCATAGTGAAGGGGAAAAAAGAATACCCTGTTGTATATGTAACCATTCTTTTTCTTTGTGAAGAGATATGCTGCATTTTATATATTCATTGTGAACTTTTCCTTTGGAAAGCTGTGAGGAAACCTATCTGGAGAATTTCAGATGAGTTAGCTGATTTTCAAGTGAGGTTCTGCCGTGTACCTTACCTTCCATTCGGTTTTGACTGCTTTGCAAGGAAATTACACAAGGCAGTAAAAATACACCAAATCCTCTTGCCTTTCAGGCCTCACTCTTGTATCAACATAACACATAAGTCCTGAAGTTGTATTGTCCTTAAGTTCTCTGAAACAGGTCTAACTGCTGTACAGATTTCTGAGATGAAGCTGTAAATCAAAATGTGTTATAGTGAACTCAGGCCTTGTGCAAAATATTTAATACTTGTTTATTTGTCTAATTGTACGGTCTCTGTACTAGTGGCAGTGTTATGTTCTGATTGTAAAACATTAAAATTCTCATGAGATTTATGAAGTGATATGGTTGTTATGTCAACCGTGATTCATAGATAGAACTGTCATAGCATGACATTAGTATGTATCCGGTGTATTGGACAGCTTTTCAAAACCAAAATTATTCTTGTATTAACTTGTAGATCAGTTACTTTAAAGCTATGTAAAAGGTACAGTGACAGTTTTGAGAAATACACATCACTTTGTACTCTGAATTAGGTTGCCTATGGAAATAAATTAACTTTTCATATTTCCACATTGGAAGATATTTTTATTGACGATTTTCATTAAATTAACTAACACTAGCTTCTGCAGAAAACTTTTTCCCTGTACATTTTGTTTGAAATACATTTTATCCCATGTACTTTTGAGTTAATTTCTTAGAGATTGCTGTCAAATTTGTAAAATGTCATCACATATTGCCTTCATGCAGTGGATAAAAGTTCTGGGGAAAAACTGACGCACTAGATGCCTCTAAAATTAGCATTTACTTTTTCTGATGACACATAGTGATCTCAATTAGCATTTTCACAGCTCATTGACCCAGAAACCAGCCCTTTCTCTTAACCTGAGTTTCAAGATACACTGCTTTGTCAGGTTAGAGTTTGCCAGCAATCAGAAGAACTGTTTTCTCAGGTTTTTGTATGGTATAAATTGTTCAAGTACAAGACATCTGGCATACAAGACATCTGAGTCTGATCTGATTAGAAGCATCATTCTTGTCCAGATATGGTGTGGGAGAAGAGAGTAAAAGAACAAAAAGATAGATGAGGTGGAAATGGAAAGGTAGCATCACATGGCTTAAGTTCTCTCTTCATTTTCACTTGGTGAGGATGACAGCAGCCCCTTTCTTTCCACAACTTGTATCCATCAAGTGAGCACAGTCCTGTCATATGCCAGCCCCTGCTGAGAAAATGCCTGCCTTAATTTGCTCAGCTAATCTATGTTCTTCACCTTGGTAATGTTCTCTTTGTCTCTCCATTTCTGGATATTGGTAGGATCCATAATTCCTACTGATTTCTTAAGCAAGAAGGTTTCAAGTGCTGAAATACAGATGTTCTGGATTGGTTTGTTGTGGAGTAAAGCTGACATCTTCATGAACTCTTTCATGAATCCAGATAGCCTAAATCTTCAAACGGGGAAGCTGGAGATCTTTGCAGTTGGTTTTTCTTTGCCTGGAATCCTTTGATATTGGCAGCTAATTGTCTGTGTTTCATTACTTAAATATCTCTAGTCCAACCTCTGGATTTGTCATACACCTGAACTTTAGATGAATCTTTTTTATAATCAACATTTCTAGAGCTGTGTTACCAGCTGGAGACCACTGCAATTGCTCAGTAGATTGGAAGATGGTTCATAAGGCAACAAGGTGGATTCTGATTTCCTGTACCAAACTGATAAAATTCAGTTTATCCTCCTACCCATGGACAAACCCAAGAGCAGCTCAATAAATACTAATTATTCAAGCTCTGAAATAATTTACTAAGTATTCTAGACATAAAATTTATACTCTAGACTTTCAATTTTTTTTTTTTTCCTATGCAGGACACCTGCCTATGAACTGTACTATTGCAGTTCTATTGCAGTTTCTTCCTGCAAATTAAGGCAGTTGTGGGTGTGGAGTGATTGGAAACTCAGAAATAGCAGAAGTTTATTGACCTACCTATATTTACATACCAATTTAAAGGGGGTATTTTTTCATGATTTTTCTTGTGCCTTAATTATTATTTGGCCTTTTATGATGGAATTTCATAGAGTGCTTCACTTTTTGCACAACTTTAAAAGACTAGATTTTACACTCTCCTGCAATAATTAGCCAAATAATTGAAGAAGAACCTCAATTTTTAACTACATCAATGAAAACATTATCTTTTACCTGAAAATCAAGAGGTTTGGGAGCTGAAGTTATGACACAGGCAGACTTTGTTCATGTTAGTCTCTGTGTCTCTTGATGCAACCTAATACTTGTAAGAGTAAACAAAATCAAAACCTTGAAGAGTTTTCTTGCTAGCAGGAGACTTTAGAACCAAATACCACACAGAAGAATAACTGCTTATTTTCTGAACAGAAAAATCAAATATTAGAGCAGAGAACTCAAAAACGCCTAGAACTGCAATTCCTGTCATTGCCATGCTGATGAAATAAACACCTATGGCACCAAAGCTGTGAATAAGCATTTTAGCCAATGTCACAGCAGTGACTTAAAATATTGCAAATAAGAAAAATGCTAATGAAGCAATCAGATGCCTCTGCAATTACAGGAGTAAATTGCATTTGAAGAATCTATTCTAACTTGGCACCAGATAGATATTTTTATTTTTTCTATTTTTTAAGAATTTCTAAAAATAATCATGTCTTACAATGACTGTGACTTACAATTATTGCATCTTAGAAAATCAAAGCAGGAGAATCAGGAAAAAAGGAAAATTAGACTAGAATATAATTTTCATACTTTCATTCTTAAATGGAAACTTCAATTGTAGACCTTGCTCAAAAAGCCTTATGCTACAAACCCTGGCTTTACTTGGCTACAAAATAAAAAAGTATTACTATATACAATTCTGATGCAAGCTGTGCTTAAATTCTTGATCTGTTCTATAAAACTAGCAATAGAAGTATTTTCTGTGTGATTTTCTGATTTGATATATACTAAATGTCATTTCTGCAATTGGAGTGACTTCAGTATATCATACTAACATTTTCATCCTTATTCTGTGCAGGAATAAATTATTGCTTATCCTTTTTTATTATCTAGCAAGCAGGGAACTTTTAAATTAGTTGAATTTTTTTTGCTGTTCGTGTGTCCTTATTGGTTTTATGTTTCCTAAACAATTCATGGCTTCAGTCTTACTGATTTACAACCATTACAAATAAGATTTGCAGTGAAATAGCAAATACCTCTTGCCATATCCTCATGGCCGTATTTTGCAAACCAGAGCCATACAGCTGAAATTCTTTGATTTAGCAAACACTAAATATTTCTTAAGCTAACCAGATCATTAACTGGCTGCTGGGTAGGAGGTGTTTCCTTATTCTATTCACAACATAGTTAGGACAAATCTTTGATTTCCTGCACATTGCAGAGATTAAATAAGTGTGTCTTAAATTATGTGTGTCTCCACACATAATTTCCAAGTTAACTGAGCTCAGTCCCAAGTATAGCACTTCCTTTGTCAGAATTTTCCTTTGTACCATGTGCCTACTACTTTTCCAGTCCCTTTCTGGCAAAGCCATTTCTTGCATCTACTTTCTCTCTGATCTTTTCCTGCATCAGTGCTCCTAAGCAGTGCATGGATGTACAAGTAGAAGGGCAAAACAACTCAGGGGCTTCTGACAATTTTTTTTTTCTGGTGATGCTTTGTAAGGGAATGCTGAATTTATGACAGTGACAGGCTCAATATTGTGCTTGTTGCTTTTAGGCTGAAGATTGTGGCTATGCCATGAGGGCTACGGAAGGGAATTTAACATGATGCTCTGCATCTTGGCTTGATGGTCCAGCTCTGGCAAGCCAACAGAGTGGGCTGATGAGTAAGCATCGTTTTCCCTTGTTACCTATTCTACAGGCAGCGTGAGCCTGAAGTAGAAATGTTAAAAGCAGCTGCAGGTGAGTGATCCAAAGGATTATTGAATCCAGAGTGATACAGGAACCCTTCAGTGCAGAGAGGCAGAGTTCAGGGAATTGTTGAGGGGCAAAAAAAAAAAAAAAAAAGAAGGAAGGACAGTGGAAACTGTCATCTGCAAAATGCTAGAATATCTAGTGCCTGCCCTGCAGTGTTGGCCCTATTTTCTTTGAAATTTTATCTCCTGCTCACGTGCTGTCTTCACATTCATGGGGCATGTGCATCAAGTGCTGGTGGGTGCTGTTTCATGGAAGAGCCAAATTGGTCCTGACAACTATTGCTGCTGCTGATGGGCAGCTGTTTGAGCTCTGATTTAATCTAGTCTTAACACTCTTACTGGAATATTTCATTTCTCTGTGTTTGTTTTTTTGTTGGAAACTACTACTTTGTTAAATTGAGTGACTGTGATTAAGAAGTTGAATAATTCACTTTTTTCCCCCCACTTCCTGTTTTGCTGTAGCATACATTTTCTGGTGAAAGGTAGGTCAGATATTCACTATGTAAATATACATAAAGATTAGAGATATTAGAAAAGAACTTTACTAAATCTGTGTGTTTTAAACCAAATTTTTTTTAACAAAAGTAATAGTAATTAAAAGTACTGTACTGAACTGTGAGTCACTGTGTCTTTCAAGAGGCTACAGTTGTTTAAGTTCATTTTTCTTCAGTTCTTTTTAATGCAGGTATTATGAGGGAAGAGGTTTTGCTTTCTGTGTTGCTCAGTTTCCTAATTTTGAAAAACTACTGGTTTTAGATTGAAATAGAACTGGTTTCCTTTCCATTCTTTCAAAAGAGCTGCAGGTGATGCTAGGTGTTTAGTCAGTAATTTCAGCTACCTTTGCAATGGAAATACTTTTAAAAATATGCAAAAGCATGTGGGTTTTAATTGTTTAATTTATAGATTGTAAGAGATTAGACATATTTAGTCACTAACATCTGTTAAAGCTTTTAATATTAATTTTAACAAGTCTTTTGGTAAAAAATAAAAGGGTTTATCATTTTAAGTCATCTCTATGTCAATTTTTAAACAAGAAAAGGTTACATGAAAGCTATTCTGAAGCTTGTTTTATTCTAACGTAACTAAGCCCTAACTGCAGTTCAGCATAAACACAACTCCCACTTCAAGTCAACTTGAGTATTTGTAAATTTTCATGTTTTTACAATTAATGTGACTTCTCAGTCATCCTTCTCCCTCACTCCTTCTCAGCCCTTTTCAGCTTCAAACCTGTTGCCCACTTTCAACCGTTGTTTGATGAAAGCATTATTAAAATACCAAAGATAAAGATGTACGTTTAAAGATAAAGATGTATGTATAAAGATGTATGTTTTATGTTAACTGTTGCCTCATTAGAGGGACCAACTTTGCCCTTCAGGTGAGGGAATGGCTGTGGGTAGAGATAGCTCTGGTTAGACACTAGAAAAATCACAGGAGAGTCCCAGGAAGGCAGATTTTATGAATTCTGATCTTCATGTAGTAGTGAGTTTTATTTTCGTGTCCCACAGTTTTGGTTTACAACAGTATTTAAGAGGAAGAAAAAAATTCACTAACTTCTATCATGATGTTTTATTTTAAAAATTCAGATACAGGATTAGAGAAACACAATGAGCTCCATACTATAATTTAGTGAATCAATCAAGTAAGAGACTATTCACAAATTGGGTATCGCCATAGGTAGTTATGAATAGTACGTTATAACTGTACTGCCTGGCATAGATTATCTGTTAAATGTGGAGAGAAGATATTACCAAAGACTACTCCCCTTTAAAATGTATTTTTCTAGTAAGAGGAGGAAAAGGGAAAAGACAAATTTGAAGAGGTGGAATGATGTTTTGAGTAACTGAAAATAAAAGATTTCTAAAAATGTCAAAGCAGTTGTTTAATAATAGTGACAGGCTGTAAAATGTTAATTTCAAAATTATCTGTAAGATACAATAAAACTGCCATAAGGTGTCACTATAACCCAAGAAACTTTCAAATAAAATTTCAAACATGGAAATGTTCTTCTCCAGGTACAAGGCTTTCCTTATAGAGCTTTGTGAAAGTAAAAAAGGACCTGTTTTTAATTAACAAACTGTCTTCCTGTATGCACAGGAATCATCATCAAATGTATCTGTATTAGTGCAATGGTGTAGAAACTCTGCCTCTTTTTGTGGTGAAACAGGCATCCTTCACATAGGAACTTTCCACATAGAAATGCTTTAAAGCCCTCTTACAGTGTGAGGCAAGAAATGAGTACTTAATTGGCAGCTTTCAGTAAGGAAAATTACAAATAGGAATTCTTATTTCCATTGTTGTTCTATATGTTATTAGCATCCCAGGAGCCACTATTTTTGTTTTGTGTCAAACTCTGATTAGATGCCTTTCCCACCAGTGATCTGATCAGGAAGCAGAAACTTGAAGCTGAAGAGGAATTTTTTAACCATTTGGAATTAGTGCTGGTTTTACTGCAGTTATCAGGGAAACAAACATAACATCTGAAAATTTGATTTGGGCTGACTCAACATGAAGCATTTTAACACGGCAGGAAAGCACTCAGTTCTTATACATGGCAAAATAGAAGTCAGGATTCTGAAGTCTTTGAATCCATCTTCATTTATGGCAGAAAATTGTAGATGTAAAGGCCATAGATTTCAAAATCTGAAGGACCAGATTGATCATTTACTCCAAACCCTTGTATAACATGGGATCCCAGGTCACCTCTTTTATCTTTGACATGAGATGCTGTAGATCTTGAAGGCTGAATTCCTATAGTGCCCACTTTTTATGTAATGTTACAATGAGTTTTACAGGTGCCAACAGATAGAGGGTCTCCAGTACCCCAGACACTGTACAAATACAAAGGAAGAATTGGCTTCAGCCCTAAGTTTTGTGCATAACAATAAAATATGCTTGTCATTTGAGTAGATCTCTTAGGCACCACCTAAGGACATGGTTTAGTGGTGGACTTGCCAGTGCTGAGTTAACAGATGGACTTGACGAACTTAAAGGTCTTTTTCTGAAAAAATGATTCCACGATTCAATAAAACAGGTTAAAACAGGAAAGAAAAAAGCAGTAACAATGACAGCTGGTTGTATAAGGGCTGTCCATGTTAGATCTTATTAAGGAGGAGTTCCTCAGCTGATGCTCCAAAATGTGCTGGGATTAGTCCCCTAGGTATTGCCGTGGCCTCATCCAGTGCATTCTTGTTGGGAATTGGGTAGTGCCCCTGTGGATGGTGCCCCAGCAGAAGCAGGGCGCTGCAAAGCTCCTGTGACAGTCTCTGCAGCAGTGTTTTGGAATCCAGGCAGTTCTCAACTCTGTGAGCCTGAGGAGGAAGAAACAGAGAAGCAGCAGAGCTGCCTCCCTGCAGAGAAGCAAGAGTGAGTAACACACTATCTTTAGACCTTAGAGAAAGGATCAGTGAATTCCAAAGGGGCTATGCTGTAGTACTGCTGAAATGCAGACAGTGAAGGATTGCAAAGAGGAGGGAGAGAGGATGCCTGCTGTGAGAAATACGTAATTCTGTTAATGGTGAGGCATGTGGCATTGCTAATGAGAGACCCCTATGGCCTTAAGGGGGACATACCCTGCCAGGGGCCAGCCAGGGTAGGGATCTCTGAGGGAGCCACTTGAATCAGCCCCAAATGCATGGAGGACAGACTTCAGACATCTGTTCTAAATTTAACTAGAGAATGTGTGGACACGTGAACAAAATACTACATTTTAAGCATAACTCCTTTCTCGTGTCTGCTCTGTGATCTCTTTATCCAAACCAGGACCAGAAGACCAGAAAGATGGGCAAGATAAAACCCTTTTTTTCCACAGCTTCTGGCAAGTATGGGTTTTGAACACCACTTTCCAACCTGAGTTCCAGTCTTCCAAAGTAAATTTCTTGCACTGGAGTTTGCACCACTTCCAGTTTGGAGCCAGATTCTTCCATGGTTTCAGGTGTTCAGCTGCCATAAGAGCATTCAGGATACTATCTCAAATGGCAGCAAATACATGTTTGTTTACATGAAAGACGATTTTGTTATGTAGTTTGACATGTATATACTCCCAAACCCATACATACCTCTGGTGTCTGGCAGTTGGCCTGCTGGGGTTCATTTTCTGTGTGCCTGGTGAAAATTGGAGAGGCTGCTTTAATGCACACACGTGATTGATGTGAAATCCTTTCCATTGTGGTGACCTTGCCATGTTGCCTGTCCACACACCCCAACAGTTAACCAGGATTAGAGGTCTGGAGTGAGAATCCAGGAGGCATTTCTTCCTTTTGCTCAGTTTGGAGATGGCCAGATGCAAGCCTGAGCAGTGTAAGGAGGAGGAGGAAGAAGAAGTTGCAGCTGCTCCCAGGGCAGTGGGACATGCTGCAGGGAGGGTTACTGATCAGTCCTTGATTTGGCAGTCAGAGCAGCTACAGTTCAACCCAACATGAGAGAAATACACCCAGAGAAGCCCTGCTAGAAGCATGTGGGTAGGTAGTGCTGCCATCTGGAGGTACCCATGTTCTAAGTGCTTGCTATGAAAGACTATTCTGCAAGGACAAATGTGTTGGCTGTGCCGAGGCAACACTTTTCTACATCACATGAATTATTGAAAGAGGAGAATGAAACTCTAACCAGTGCTGCAACAAAAGAGACTGCAGCAAAGCCAAACTCTCAGCTCCTAAGTATGCTCCTGGTTCATACTAGGAATAAAAGATTTCAGTGAAAGCTGCTTGCCTGTTTCACATAACCCTGAGAAAATGTATTTTTCAACATCGCCTTCCTCAAAGTGGAGCTGGGACAATCCAGACATTTGATGTTTGTATTAAGGAGAGCTCTAAAACCCAGAGACTGGGGGCTCATGCAAGGAGCCAGGAGAGGAATGGAGTGGTGGATGGATAGTCCTTCCACAGCTTGGGCCCAGATTTACATCCCGCTCAAACCCTCACTCAGTTCAAACACCCAAACGAGGAGTTTTTAAGTGAAAAGAACTCAAATCCATTTTATTTCTCCAGAGGAATCACTTTCTGGGTTTCTTTTTTTCTTCTTCACTCTCTGTAGAGTCTGGATAGACCAAGCTCTGAAGAGAAGTTAGGGGGAAAGTGTGGCCTCTGAGCCTGGAAGGAGGAGGACAGTGTAGGGCAGGGGAGAGGGTTCAGAGCCATGGCCACTGGCTCAGGGACACTAGGTGGCCTGTGGCAGAACAAGAGCTGGAGTTGGTGGCTGGGCAGCCTGCCCTCCACATGGCAACTCTCAGCTGGGGACTTCAGGGGAAATCAATTCTTATTATGCCGGTGGCCTGATGAGGCACTGACTGGTTCTTAATTTAACTTTCCTTGTAAGAGTGAGGTAATGTGCCAAACACAAAACTCTCAATTTTTATAACAATCTACAGAGTTTCTGCCTTCCCCCTCACCTAAAGAGAGGGACTGATAGGGGAGGGAATATATGAAATGGTTTGTGGCTTTGGGTTTTTTTTCCTTTTTAAATTTTTTTAACTTATCCATAATCCTAACTCAATATCTGAGGCCTTGCTGTTATGAATAAAAATCGGGGCCAGGAGACATTTCTCCCTTTTTAGGCCTTTATTAAAGATCAGCTCTGGCTGGGGGCCCGGGGGCTGCGCCCACATTGCCGCTGCTCCCGCTGGACGACACAGAGGAGAAACGCAGCTTTGTCTCACGGCTGAGCTGGAACTTGCTCCTCACGGCTCCATGCGAAGTTCCCTGTCAGCTCCCAGCTGGGGAAGGGTCTGACCAGTCCAGGTCCATTGAAGTTACGGTGAGGGACCAAAGAGTCTCTGTTGGCGTCCTGGCGTTCCTCTCTGCTCTGCCGGCTTGGGGGTGTCACTTGTAGTCCGGGGTGCTTCACTGGCTCGTTTTTCAAGATTTTATTTCTTTTTCCACGGAGTTTTCCCAAATTTGCATTAATCCCGGGAGTAACTTGGTAAGAGCACCTATGTGCCCGACAATGCAAGGGGGAAAGTGGTACAATGGTACTGGGTAGATAAATTAACAACTGAATGACCTGAGCTAGCAGAGCTAGGTGAGCAATCGGGAATGATTAACATTTGTAAAGGCTTTTGTTAACAACACACAAACTTGATGCCAGAGGAAAAAAAAACTTTCTGGGTGAATTTTATTCCTTACGCTTGCCAAAAGCAGAAAAATCTTCATTTGACTCCAGCCAATGTGCAGGCATGATGAGTGGAGTGGCGAGCTGCATTTCCACAAGTTTTCATTAAGTACTTTCTGCCATGCTAGGAAAAGGTGTTGTCGTCATGAAGTCGCACTGAGTTGTACTGGTTCACCTCTTTGAGCCACGTTGTGTTTCAAAAATGCAATGGATTCAATTTATGGCTGGTCTTCCATTGCTTATTCAAACAGCAATGCACCAATGCCCCTCCGTGTCTATCTGCCCAAGGCCCCAGCAACATCAAAAATAAATGACCAGGCATGGGAAGGCAGCTTTGGATTCAAACCAGCAAGTGTGTTGGGGCAGGGGGACTCTCCTGGGCAGAGGTGCACAGTGAATAGGAACTGTAGCTTGCAATAATTCCCTCCCTGCAGAAAGGACTCGTAAATATTTAATGAACTTCTGGCCCTTGCCATAGATGAGGTCTTATTAGCGAACTGGAGTGGCTTGAGGAGAGGTATCTGTTACTATAGCACCACCTTGCGCAGGATCTCTGTGAAAGAGGCAGGGGAGGGAGGGAAGAAGGGAGGGAGGGATGCACCGAGGATGAGCCCTAGCGAGCCAGGCTGAGGTTCGCCTGTGGAGCAGGCAGCATATCCTGCCTAGGGAGGCTGGCCCTCGGCAGCGCCTGCAGCTCCCAGCTGCAGCCCCCGGACCAGCTGCCCCGCACTGGTAGCGACCAAGCACGGCAGAGCTGCTCCAAGAGCAACGCCAAGTCCCCAAGTGCTTCTGAGGGGGCTTCGGTCCATAGCTTTCCCCTTCTGGCTTTGCAAGATCTGACCTTTTTTTTATTATTATTTTTTTTACCCTCTTGAGCAACTGGTTGTTGTTACAGAGGTCACTGAGGGCTGGTGGAGGCTTCTGACTCTGGCATTGGGAAATATGACAGCAGAAGTGAATGCTCCTTAACATAAGGGATCTACTGAAGAAGAAAGACAAAATGCCTTTCAAAGGGCTTGGTTCACTGAAAGAAAGATTTTTTAACCCAGGAAAGGAAGAGGTGAAGAACACCGTTAGTGACTCGCTGGGGAATCTGAGAAGGTAAAAGCCAACAGAAAATTCCTGGACAGGTCCATTGATTCAATTTATTAAGAGAAATGCAGTATAGAGAAAAAATGTACAAACATAAAACAGAATATAGAGTTGCAAAATTAATATCTGAGTACAGAGAGTAAGGGAGCTTGCTGTAATATAGAAGATGTAAAAGGAGCAGTTACAAGATCATACAACTCTGGATCATAGTATATTTATATTAAACAAGAAAAGGTGGAAATAAATTACAAAATAATGCTCTAACATTAAAGAGAGCTTGGAAATATGTTTAATTTTAAAAAACTTTAAAATAATTAAATATGACTAATTCTGTGGTTTAGCTTGCATGAGGAAAAACAATAATTTAATGGGATATAATGGGAATTAACACTCCCAATAATGCCACTCTTGAAATTAGACTTGATGTTCCTAAATTACAGGTTTGGGGTTTTTAAAAACTTGTTCCAAATCAGTAAGAGAAAATGTATTGAATAGAAATGTTTATGTGTGAGTTTACTGACACTAGCAATTAGAGGGAGAATAAGGAGAAGCAGCTGTTTGCTAGCAAAAGCAGAAAAAAGATTAAAGGTCTTCATCTTAACCTGATGTTTTTATGAATCAAGAAATGGAGGATTTTTATTTTTAGACAAATGAAAATCTGATGTAACAAATAACTAGTTTCATAAAGGGAAAGGTATTTCTCATTTAAATAGAAGATTATTTCTGTTAGTAATGGCTACTGACAACACTTGTGTAATCAATAGATGAGAGACAGAGGGGTCAGTGGCATTTCTTTCATGCTTGATGTTGTGTTTTAAATCTTTGTGTGAATCAGGCCAGCATTTTAACTGAAGGTGTTTCTAGTGACTGAATTGTATTTGCTTTCATATCCACCCCTTTGCCTTCTATTGGGAATGCTATTTTGAGTCAAGTAATAGTTCTCGGTATAACTAAACAAGCCTCTGATCACAAGAAAATGTACAAAAATTTACCTATATCATACTGCAGTTACTCTATTTCTTTATCGTGTGAACAAAGTATCTGTGTTTTGCACAGTTTCTACTTAACTGTTTTTAATTTACAATGTTACAGATGAAACCTGATGTTTTGCTTTTTTTACTTTTACAATACTCTACAGTAATTCCAGGAAATCTATTTATCTTTTAGAACATTGATTCAAGTCATTTATTCAATGATAAGTTCTCTTTGCTGTGGGCTCTGCTGGCTAATTTGACCAAATACCTGTAAGGTTTGTATCTAGTGAATTGGTGATGTGGCAGTACACTGGGCTCACTTTAAATTATCCAGATTGCTCTCCTCTTGTATTAAAGATGTCATGCTGGTTTCTACACAGTTGATAGTACAGGCAGCCAACTTCAGCAACACTGCTCCTGAATCAAAATAACCCAAATATCACTTGAGATACAAGAAAGTTTGCTGAACTTCATTATTTTCTGTTTTAAACATGGGTATCTCAGAGACTTCCTTAGATGTACCAATCAGCAGAGGAAATAATCCAAACTATAAAATCTTTTTAGTGTGTCTGCAATCAGATCTAAGTAAGAATTGCTGCAACTTGTGCAATCTTGTAGGAAATACACAGTCATATTTGAGAGTTTCCATAAATGAATGAAGCACGCATGTTTTTAGTATGAACTTCATTCTCTACAGCATAGTCTACAAATGAGAGCATCCACTTGTGTTTTTATATGGTGGTACATATACCTATATACCAGCTGCAGCCTTGACTTTGTTTTTCCTCCAATCCAATTGTCTTTTATGTGAGGAAAATCAGCAAAGAATTTGGTTTTTCTTCTAGCATTCACCATAATTTGATAAATTATTATAATGCACATCCTTGATTAGATGTCTAAGTGTGATTTCACTGACTGTTGTCTGTTGATGTCAAAACTGGCAAAGTAGGTAGAAAAATACATTTTAGCTTTGGTAAATATGACTGGTCTATGCCTTCCTGTCACATTTCCTCTGTCTTGCAAACCAGAGAGCAGACCTAGAAACTGATGTCTGGCAAGAGCAGCTGCTCCATAGCAATTGTCCACAGTCCAGCTCAAGTGCTAAAGCACAAGCAGCATAAAGCAACTTACTGCCTCCTCACAGGTGTGCTTATTTGGTGGGTGCTGCAAAATAAATGTCTGCTCACAGGAGGTGACTTCAGGGTGTCTGGATCCTGGAAGGGAGGCAGGGAGGAGTGAACCGAGAGACCCAAGAGAGCCATCCTTTCTCTAGGATGTTAGCAGCTATTTAATTTGTGAGATTTTAGAAGATATTTTAGAAAATGTTGTAAATGCTTTGTATAAAAAAATTAATGCAAAAGTTTGGGGGTTTTTTTCTTGGTTTATTTTATACATTGTGGCAGTAAAAAAAAAATAATAAAAATAGAGATTTCAAGGCTTGAATGAATGAATATCAGAGTTGTTGCTCTGTCATCCTTACATTTCTCAGAAAAGAAAGATACCATGCAGATCATCTTGACAGACACAAACACTTTGGTCCTTCTGTGAACTTACTGCAGTCAAGGAAAAAGTCAGATACTGAAGTAAGATCTTAGGCTCTGTCTGGTCTAAGGATTTCAGGAGTCCTGGACCAGCTAATGGCAACTGTGGGCTTCCTGATGAAGTTGTCTAAGTGGATTTACAGCCCAATATTGTCTCATTTAATGTAAAAAGACATACGGCCATGCCACTTGGCTGCTGTATGAAGTGCAGTCCTGATAGGTGTAGTTCTGGCTGCTGTAGATGTCTCTTGGTGAATTAGCCTGAATCGCTGAAAACCGCATCTTGAAGCTGGGTGATAGGTGCTTGCATTGGACAGGGCTCCTCTGACTGGGCTGGATCATGGAGTTATTCCTCTCAGATTTTCCCTTTGCGCACGAGCAGGGAGAGCTTAGCGCCTCCCAGACATTCAGTGCTGTGAACACAGCATGGGGTGTCCAGCCCCAGCTGATGTATGAGTTGTGCCTTTGCAGCAGTGTTAGTGCAAGGGCACAGTGCACTCGTGCAGTGCTGCACCGCAGGATCCCAGGGGCGAACGTCCCTCCAGTGCTCCACAACTGCTCTGAGGAGAGACTGCCCTGCAGCCCGGGAGTGCAGCAGCTGGAACATGCAGTCCCTTGGTGTCTGAGGCTTCTAGTGAGTTTCATGGAAATACCACGCAGAAACCAGCAAGGGAGATCCCATGCCCTGAGTAACTCAGGAGAATTTGGGTATTTGTGCTGGGATTTGGTACCAATGCGTCAAATACAGGATTTATTATGGAAAATTATCACCTGGACAAATCCCCAAAGAACTAATAAGATCTTTGGAGATTGTATCTGCTTTTGGATTAATGATTATTTTTTTTTTATATAGCTACTGGATAATTTTCTAAAGTTACACAGGAATCATTGTAGTTACTGGATTTGTGGTGTGGGCTTTGAACATTGTGTATGATTGTGCTCCAGCTGCCTGTGAAGGACTGCCACATCTGGTCAAATAGATGTTAAAACACAACAAATATTAACATTTACCTGTTACTGTAGAATCTATGAAGTTTTTTATTAAATGAAATTGAATTCTAGAACACCTAATTTATCATTTAAAGAAGGAACTAATTCCTCTGCTACAGAGTGCTGAATGTATATGTGCTCTAGGGCACATATATTTATTTATTACTGGTAGAGATTTTTAAAATTTCTCTGATTCCCTCAAAATTCTGTATATGCCAGAGTAGGCATTGAATAAAAAAGATAAATTTTGCATAAAGTTATTATGACAATTTGGGAACAGAATATGGATGCAGATTCAAATAACTTAGCTCTTCTTACTTTCCAAGTGTTGCATGTCTGCTGAAAAAAAGAAAAGCAGATCTAAGGAGTGAACATTTCCTGTGCATCTCCTGCATGAGGCTGGTAATTAGACGAGAGCACTGGCCCTGAAGCAGTTTTCTTCTAAGTCATTGGTCTACAACTAGTAAAAATTTTCACTGACTACAAAAATGCATGGATCAATTGGAAGATAAATTTCTCGTAATTTCATGGAGTATCTTCATTATGTACCTGTTCAATAAAATAAAACAAAAAACCAGTGGAGACACTGGCTGTGTGAATGTCTGCACTGCTCTGATACCAATGTGTTTGGACTGCTGCTGAAAAATAGTTTTCTCCAAGACAAACCTGGTATAGAGGCACTGAAATTAATCTCTGATGGTAGGATTTTGGGTGTGGATTTTGGGTGATGTATCGGTCCTCAACTTGCATCTTTTACTTGGTCAAATACAGTAGCAGAATAATTAATTTCTCTGCAGGAACAATATTGGTCCATAATTCTAGTCCTAGGTCACTACTTTTAGCACTGAATTTGGAGCAAAAGGATGTTTTCATGCCTATCTGAATTGACAGCCAGCTGAAAATGTCCAGATGTTTTGACTTTGCATGAAATGTCTAATCTTTGCCAGCTGCCCAAAATAATTCACCCACTAAAGTCTCATGTCTCATTTATAGAGCCTGGTAAAGGTACAAATATTTGGAAAATTGTTAATTGATTTAATTTCATCAATATTCCATCAATATCAATATATTCTGTTAGAGGAAAACAAATTACTTCTTTTGGCTTGTTAAGAACACTTTGGAGATGACAACAGTTCTAAAAAATAGCTATTCAATTGTTTTTTCACTTCCTGAGGTCTTTACTTTTGGCATCTCATTCTGTTTACACCTGCCTCTATTAACACATAGGGCATGGACTATATGGTGCCTTCTTTTTAAAGTGCCTGACTGAATTAGTCTCTGTACTCCCATTTCACTAACAAATGCTGTCACCCTGCAGGTGAATCATAAGATCTCAATCACCCCCAATAACACCACAGTAAGATCATATTTTCTGTGTTACCTTGCTTGAATGGAAAGTCTTTGCTCCAGTCTGACAGTGAGCTAAGGATCTAACTTTGCAGTGAGCACTGGTTTGAGAAAGGAATTAAATAAAATAACCCCAGAAGTTCCCTTCTGGCCCAAAACACTGTGATTCTAGTGTTTCTTGATAACGTGAGCTGTAGCATGCTTATTTTCTTTTTGCTAAGACTATGGCTGAAATAATGGTTTATAATGTGATGTAAAAAAGGAATAATATAGTAAATGATGCTCCAGTTAGCTCTAGAGCCTAAAAATGAAGATATTTTAAAGTGGAACTTGATATTGAAAAGATATATTTAAGTGCACAAGAAGCCATACTTACCACCTATATCTGCCAGGTGTGTAGTGCAGAGTACTATCTATTAGATTATGGGTAGTACATTAGACTTCAAACAACTGGGGAAAGCTGTGATTAAACCAACACTCTCCCAAAAATCTCAGCCTAGTCAGATGTAGCCCATCCATGTATGCTCTGTCAGCATTTGTTTACAGTTGATCTTCATACTGAAAACTGAGGTTTCAAATACATTTCAAATATGTACATTAGATTTCAAATACACTCAGCCAGATGTGTGAAAGGAGTCAGTTATTCCTTATCAGAAAAGAGTGAATGAAATAATTTCATAGTTTTACATGACAAGCTGGGCTTCCTTGAGATTAATTAACTGTTCATATTCTCACAGTACTCCATGACAGGCACAAAAAGAGCTGGATCCTGAGCTCAGTGCTTCAGAGTGATGCTGAAGCTGGAAGGCTGCTGATCAAGGCCTCTCTTAGTAAAGGCTTAACCTTAAGCTCATGGTTAGTGTTCAGTGGGTTAGTCACATATTCACAGCTAGCCATGTCTTTAAGTGTTTCATCATGTCAGAAAAATCATAATCTGCACTTTAAAATAGGCATGGAAAGGTAATATTAGAAAAAGAATTACCTAGCTCTGGTCTGGTGGGTGTGCCTAGTTCTTTCTTACCTCACCTTTCCTACCACAGACTTTGTCTGGTCCTGCAGCACAATGTTAATAACCCTAATCAGATTGAGAGACCAAATTAAATTTTAATTGCACTATCGTGCAATTCCAGATTGCATGGAAGTGCCATTTTGTTTAATATAAATATCTCAGCTAGATTGCCTGTAGGAAAAGGAAAGGTTGGATATGCAAAGTCTGAGGAGCTGCACTCCTGTGTTAGTTGGTAGCTGATGGGCAACCTCCCACAGGCTGATATGACTGGATGTCATTTGCTCCCATTCAAGCGCCATCCCTGGCACCTTCCCTCCCAGTTCTTCCCAACTGCACTGCAGCTACCACACCAGATTTGATCCCTTTCAGCCTCCACTGTGGAGGAATGGGGAATCTACTGCCCAGGAAGCCCCTGTCCATGTCTTACTATGTCTATGTCATTTCATAGTAAGTATTTTACACAAAGGGCAACACGTTCCACAATAGGAGTTGCAGGGGTTCACTTTGGAGCAAAGTCCTTGTAGTGGCAGGATATTCCAGAGAAGAGGGAACATGTGACTTCAAATACCTCCAGGCAGAGAAAGTCTTGGCCTGTCTTTTTTGTGTCTTTAATAGGGGATCTGATGCCAGAGACACTTCCCTTCTGCTGTACAGCCCTGATTTTTGTCTCACAGGAGAAAACAAATTCCAGGGAGTCTGGGGCTGAATGAAACCATGCTTTGCGTTGTATTTTCCCTTTTTCTTGAAACCTACTGGCAGCTCTGCATAGTAGATCTAGTTAGAAATTATTGTTAATTTAATCATATGTAAATTTTCTTAAGAATCAATGGAATTTATCACAACAGACCTCCAGTTAGATCTAATGGTTATGCTCATGAATAGCCTGCAAACATTTTTGCAGCCAGCTGTCTGGCTAGATGGCTCAGATGGGCTCAGGAGTCATTCAGAAAAAAGTGTAGTCTCTGCTAACCTTTCATAGCCTGTCCAGCATGAACTCACCTCACTACCAGGAGACAAACACCTCACAACAGGAGTTAGCAGGTGACCAGAGCATGGAAATGTCCATCCATATTTCAGCAAATTTTACTGAGACAACAGGGCACCTTCATTTTTTTTTCTTTCTTCATCTGTTTAGGAAGATTGATGGCTCCATCGTGGAGGAGGAGCCCCTTGAGCTGACGGCGGAGGGGCGGCCTGTGCCAGTGAGCAGCCGGCGGCCAGCGCCTTGCGAGTGCCACTGCTGTGGCCTGCCCAAGCGCTACATCATCGCCATCATGAGCGGCCTGGGCTTCTGCATCTCCTTTGGCATCAGGTGCAACCTGGGTGTGGCCATCGTGGAGATGGTCAACAACAACACTGTCTATGTCAATGGAAAGCCAGAGCTGCAGGTGAGAAAACATCTTCCTTTCGCTCCTCTGAGCAGACCCAAATGCCACATAGCCGCGTCCTGTGTACACACAGATTAAAAAAACAGGAGGGAGACAGGTCAGTCTTGATACACATAGATGTGCAGGCACTTAATTCCTATTTATGTGACGAAGGGACATTAAAAATCTTCAAGATCTGAGGATTTGCAGTGTCATAGAGAGGATATAAGTGCTAGAAATGAGAACTGAATTAGTTTACATGTCTCCCAGATCCCTGATCTATCAGCTGTAGACAGATTTTGCTGTGGTGGCAGAAGCTTTTGCTTTTTACTCTCTCTCAGCGAAATATGCTCTGATGCTGCTGCAAAAGGAACTATCAATTATTTTATGTAGGACTGCAGCCACTACATTCATATGGATAGTTTTCAAGATCTTTAAGTAGTCACTGGCAATAAGGCATGAGGTTTTTGACAATGTGGATTGTCATATGGAGCTATTAAGACCTAGGTGTCAAAATATTTTCACATTTGTAGTAGATGGCATGTGGTCCACAGCAGATCCTACACAGCTTAATCAGTGCAGCCCAGCAGGTTCATTGCCCATCCTCCCTCAGTATTTGGCTGTGATGTCAAGTGTCCCTTTATGGATTTTATGAACTACATTTGCTCTACCTGTTGACTTATTTTTGGATATCTTTTCAATGTTTTTGTCCTAACAAATTCACAGGAATCTTGACTCTTGAATGAAATACTGTGCAAATATTCTTCAGTGTTTCTCCTAGATATTTTAACTTTTGGTAAAGAAGAGTGCAGAAAATGTCTATCATAAATTTCCAATGTTTAAAGTATGCCTGTCTCCATGACTCATGATCATAGGAGCCATGCTTAGAATTCCTTCCCATGGTCCTGCTGGGACTTCCAGGTTCTGTACTTAAGCAAGAGAGAGTATGTGCCTCCCTAGGTTGGGAAGCTCAGAAGAGGTAATTTCAGAAAATAGGAGTAAATTCCTTCCACAAATCTAGACTCATAGGGTTTGGGCATGAGCACCTCCTGAATCAGGAGGAACCTTCTTCCATATGTCATGGTGTTTCTGCATTCAGAAATAAACACTACCTAGAAACTCAGCTGGAAATCGCTAGTAGAAAATTAGTTGTTTAAACAGAAGTGCTTCAGCACAGGAAAGTGGGACACATCAAAATGCATATTGATGGGGAGGGAAAAACCCTTTAGCCTTCTGTAAACATGTCTGGCTAATTAATGCCATCTTGCTGTAGGTCAAATAAGAAGCTGTTTTTCAGTTTGCTTCTTTGTGAGCAAAAAAATCAATGTAGTGGGGAAAACGATTTTTCTTTTAACATGCAGAAGGTAATATTGGAAAAAAGAGATGTTAAGGTTTATCATTACAGTTGCCACTTCCCTGTGGTATTTTAGTGACAGTTTTAATTTTGAATTTAAATTATATCTGTGCTGCTTCCTCATAGAATGCTTAGCCACCTTTCCCAGACATGTGATTAGCATGAAAATGATAATATAGCACAACATTGTGATTTCCTATTGTCCCAAAAGAGTTCTTCAGAGCTGAGGGCTCATGGAGAAAAAATTAATATTGACCTTACAATAGTGTTTATACTGTTTCAGGCCCAGGATGGAGGGCAGAAAAGGCACCCTCTTTTTGCTTTAATTTTTCTATGTTTTTCCCTGGTCATTGACCACCCCTTTTCTGATCAAGGTATGTGGATAAATGTCATCAGAAAATAGAAAAATCCTTTTTCAGGAATGTTATGAATAAAAATCGGGGCCAGGAGACACTTCTCCCTTTTTAAGCCTTTATTAAAGATCAGCTCTGGGTGGGGG
>VZUI01038604.1:246521-325735 GCA_013401135.1 Cettia cetti | reverse complement strand
GAGCCAAGGAAAAGGGGGAGGGAGGGAGGGAGGGAAGTCACCGCCAGGCGCTTTTCATTAGGCTGCTTGGAGGAGCCAAGGCACAGTGATGCTGTGGAGGCAGAGGAAGCCTTGGCAGAGTCCACCAGTGTGTTATCAGATTGGGAATTTTAACAGATGTGGACAGTTGATCATGGCACGTGAAAGCCATCTGATTTTTCTATTTATTTTAATTCTTGGCTTTGATCTTTGATGCAAAAAGATTGCCTCCTTTGTGGGCGAGGGATAATCTGTACTTTTCTTGAACAGAACCTTACTTAGAATAAAAGCTGATAAAAGTGCTATTCAGCATAAGTAAGGATGACAGAATCCACCCTGATATCGTTTTACAAATCTAATCTACCCAGTCTTCTGGGTCTTGTAGGCATGTGTTTACAACTGTTACTGAGGAGGGTACTCTGATTTTTCCCTACTATGCGTAGGAGCCTCATTTAACCTTGTTCATCAAAGGCTTTTTAATTTTTTTGTTAGGCATTTCTCATACTGAATCTCCAATATGAGTGTGTGGGAGCAAAAGCATAAGGAAATAAATTCCATGTGCTACTATATACTCCTTGTCTTTTCAGTGTTTTGAGTAAGATACAGGAAGAGCTTATTCCAGGTCAACCCAATAAAAGTAGGTGCAGGGCCACATTCTTGATTTCTTGTTTGTACCTGCCCAGAGAAAATTGATTATTGTCCTCTAGGAACAGAGATATCAAATACCTTCGTTCATGTCCAACTCTTTTGGTTTTTCCATGTGTTTCCTTCCTTCTTGCTTCAGGCTGGGCTTTGGAAATCACACTTTACCTTCAAGCACTGTATATAGATAATGTCTAATTCGGGTATTCTTACCCATGATGAGGCTTTATTGAGATATGGGTGATTCTTTGCAAGGGGTAGGAACATAATCACCATTTTAGAGTTAAATAACAACGTTTTGTGGGATAAGGCTCCCTAATAACTAGATATTAGCTGTATTAATCAACATTAGACTTATGCTAGCCTTATACTATATGAATATGTCAAGTATTCTTTGCTGTCATTCAGAAAATGCCTGGACATTTTTGATGCATTTTCTATTGATATGTAGGCTTTATTAATGCCAACTTGTTTCAATTTCTTAAAGTTTAGGTCTTTTATGTGTAGTCCTTCAGAAGGAGATAGGAGATTAAACATCTGAATACCTTTGAGAGCATGGACCCAGTGTGATTGTTGCATTTGAAATTGGGGATTGGGTTATTAAAGGATCCAAAGATGCTATTACAATATTGCAAGTCTAACTCAACAGATGCTTTCATACACAAAATTACAGGAGAGTAAATGAAATAGCAAGTTGCCAAGTTTTGTGAACTTAGAGCTACTGTAAATCTTACTTGCCTTGTCAGTGGAATTTTCTGCCAAATACACACCTAATTACAACTGTTACACTGATCCCTCCTTTCTCCCTCCCCTTTTTTAGGGCTAACTTTATGAGAACCAACAAAAACTTTAAGATAGCGGAAAGTTTTGTTCCTCTGCTATAGGAATGTTGGCTTCTTTCATGTGGAGAAGGGTCTTAAATGTGATTTTCAAAATGAACTCCTGTTATTAAATTCATATTGTGCTTCAAATATTCCTGTAAAACCTTTCCATAAGGTAAATTTTTCATGCTATAAAATATAATTTCAGTAAGTATTTTAGCATATTACAGTAGATTTATTTTATATGATTCATTACTGTATCAGAGAAGTTCTGTGCTTTTTTTCCTGCTGCAAATAAGCCAGTGCTTCTAATAAGCTTCTTCCAATGTTTCACCTCTAGTCTGTTGTCCCACACAGCTGTTATCTGACAAAAGGGGAAATAAAAATAATAGAACAATACACATTTCTGAGGTCTATTTTGCACATTCATCTAGGGTAGATAAAACATGGTCGGTCCTGTAGTAAGTAGAGCAGCATTTGCAATTCAATATGTGTAATAAATTCTGGGGACACTCCACCTCTTGTGTTGCACAACGAAGTCTTGGAGCTGTTGTGTCTTCTGTGCCCTACACAGAATGAACAAATGTACACTTTTGGACTTTGCATTCAGAGTTTCAGTGCTTGGGCTGAAGGATGTACATCTGCAGGCCCTTGCATGACTAATTTCATGTCAGCAATGGGTTTTACTGCCATTTAAGAAAGAATTTGTAATAATAGCTGTAAAGTTTCCAGATGGTTAGACTGGTCAGTTTTAAGGCCCCCTAAGCTCAAAAATACTTAGATTTTTTTTTTTAACTGCCTGTCTTTCCTGAGCACAAACACATTTAGACTTTTCTTTTCAAACAGCATTTACTAGAAATATTCTTTATTCCTCACGTTAACCCATGTATTGTAATGCAGCTGCCTTTCAGTAGATTTTTTTTTTCTTTGACTGCTGTTTTGATGAGATTGACTGTGTACCTAAGGAACAACAATGCAATAACTCAAAGGCACGGGTATAGAACCCCTTTTGAATTCAAGGGGAGTAATGGGAATTTACCCGTATTGTGACTCCATCCCAGTGGAACCACTGCGGGCAAAACCATTTACTTGCCTTTGGAAGTTTATGCCTTGTTTAAATCCTGGCAGTTTTAGAATTTCCAGAGGTAACTTTTGCCTTCTCTGCAGCTTTTTTGAACATATGCCTCAGAGAGCCACAGGTTTCTGCTCTGGGGCACCCCTGCCAGGGCAGCAAACGCCTGGGACCTGTTGCTGATGGTTTGAACACATCCGTGAGTTTCTGCTATTCTGAACAGAGCTAAGTTCAGTATGCTTCACAGTTGGAGAAGTCACTATATCCCTGTCTTATCTGTTCCTCTACTTTAGGTGTAAAATTGCTAAGGAAATTTCAGCTTCACAAGATACTGCAGCTACAGATGGAAATTTCAAGTTAAAGAATAAAGTCATTTCCATTGGACTCTTCTTCTATAAGGACTCATTAATTTTTTTATTTTTCTGTATGTTTTGAGGTTTTCCTTCAAGCTTTTTAAATGATAGTAAGCTCATTTTCTCTCTTTGACACTGGAAATGTGTGTGTCAATTTGGTTTTGGAAAGTCCTTTAAGCCGTCACATCTATATTGGTGGATTTTACCTTTTCAGCTACCGTTTATCTACAGGCTTGTTGTCCCAAGAAGATAAGATCATAAAGAAGCCAAAGATGCAAATGAGGTGTTTGGGAGTCCTGTGAATTTTAAAGGTCTTAGGAACATTTTTCTGTTGACATTAGTGTTTATTACAGGTTAGCCAGAGTGCATGGTGGACGATTTTTCCTGTGAGGTTTTTTTAGTATTTATGAACATGTGTAGGACATACAGCAGCACATTGATGGTCACCAGCATATTTTAAAGAGTCCAGTACTTATGGGGATATATTCTTACAGGTCCCTGTTGTTTTCTACATCTTTCAATAGATTTAGGTCCTTTTACTAACATTACTCAGTCTCCAACATCCTTCTTGTCCAAGTCACAACTTAAACCTCCTTACCTACTAATAAATGTCCTTGCTGCCTGAAAAACATACTTTGGAAGGCATGCTTTAAAAAAAATAGATTACTGGGTTGGTTGCATTCAGCTTTGTCACAGACATGATCTATATAAAATATTTTGATGACAGAATATTTCATTTCTGGTTTATCTTTTCCATTCTCTTGTTTTGGTTGTCAATTAGTGTTCTCTTCTCTCAAGTTCTTTTCTTTACGTTTTGCATATTTTCTTTTTAGCTTAATCACTTCTGACTATGGTTACAGATAATTTTTAAAATAACAGGGAACCACATAAAAAGCAGAAAAGCTAGGGAAAAATGCTTTCCCAGGAAAATGTCAAAATTGGATAATTTCTTTTCTCTCTCTCATCTGTCTGCTTTTTTTTTCCTCCTCCCTTCACTGGATGTATAATTACCTCATTGTTTCAGTAATGTGAAACAAAAATTAGATGCAAGAGGGAAATCTAAATAGAAGGACTCTAAAATGCTTTTTCAAAATGAAGAATTTAACTAAACCACTCTAAAGTCCCCTGCTGGGCTCAGGCAAGCTGAAATTAATTCAAGAAGGCAGATAAAAATTTTAACCAGCCCGAGTAGAGATGACGGATGTGACAGCTCTCAGTTAAAATGTCTTTTAGTGGCAAATGCATGCATATTAGTCAAGTGATGTGACATAACCGTCCTGGGTGAAAGAAGATGAACCAATGACCATTTGCATTGAGAACAAAAGAAAATTTAGAAGATTGCAATATAGGAAAGAAGGAAAAAATCATTTAACATTCTGTTTCTGTGTGTAAACCTTTGAATATGTACGCTCGTGGGTATGAAAGAGGTAGCTTAAAAAGTGGTGTGGGTGATGGGAAGTAACTTCTATTTAATATTTTTGAGTTTTCATTTTACAGAAGAATTCCAAAACAACTGTAAGCTTGTTTGAAAATTGAAAATTTGTGGCTTTTCCATAGTGTGATATTGGCAAAAAAAGAAAAGACTGAGGTGTGTGCTGTTAATTGTATGCACCTCGTTATATTTCTCTTTTGGAAGATGTTTTTGGCTCCTTCAGTGCCTTCTCAGACTAAGATGTGCAGGTTGAATGGGAGCAGATTTTATTCAAGGATCATGCAAGGATGCAGCCCACTGTGAAACACTACAAAAGAAATAACATCAGGAATGGACCTTGAAGAGAAGAAATTACCTTAAAAGAAAACACACTGAGAGATATTGGTCAATTTACCTCATGATTTTTTTGGGGTTTTTAAAATTATGCTTTACCAAGTCACGGTAGCTCCCCGTTAGAGCTACCCAGGTAATTTTATTTCAGTATTGTTCTTATTTTTCCCAACTATAATCAAATTGTATTATCATAATTCCGTTATTCAGATGCACCTCTCACTGTGTTCCTCAATAACGTTCAAGGCTGCATCTGGAACTTACTACCTTTAAATGCTGTGGGGAGAGTGGGAGCAGGGGCATGGGAAAATCTTTCTAAGAACACTTGGTTGCAAAATGAGACATACTTCCAAACTCTGTTATAGAGGGAATTCTCTCTAAAGGTTAATGGTTGGAATCTTAAAACTAATTGGGCATTTGGGATATGGCTGCTTTTGGTATCTTTCTGTGTGAGAATGTGAATAAATTGATCCTTAACATCTTAATTTTAATACCCAGACAAAAAGAATCCATTTGTTTTGTTTCCAGTGGTGACATTTTCAAATGTGCCCTTGTGCAGCATGCTCTGTGATCCTATTTCACTTGAAAGAAGCAGCATTCATTAAAGGAGTTTTAACTATTGAACAAAGTACTCTAAAACAGGGTCAGAGGGGTAGGGACTGTAAAATGCTGACCTGTTCAGAAATAAACTGCAATTCAGCAAGCCTATGGCAAGCTACTCATTAACATTTTAACAAGGGTAGCTAATGGCACAACAACCTGATTACAGCAATGTGTCTGTATACATTTGTTCTGCAGATTTTATTTTTTTTCTAAATCCCTGTTCAAGGTTTCTCTGAAAATAATCTTTATAATGTTTTAAAAGGTGATCTGAGCTATTATAAGTGACTTGCTGGAGAGAATAAGTCAAAAGAGGAACATTTGCTGTATTTATTTTAATTAAAGTCATGTAAACAAACATAGGCTATGTTTTTTTTCTGTTTCTGATGCTCAGTGTAGGAGTGTACGTTGAGAACATCAAGGATGTGAATCAACTCCTTCTCAAAACCTGCAAATGTTCAGCTTTTCTCAGTGTCTTCATCAAGGTCTGTCTTGTCACACTTTGGCTGGATCTGAATTTGAAAGGCCATAATTTCAGTTCCCTAGCTATCCCCCTGACCTTGAGCAAGGCTTCTATACCCTTTTTGTGCTTCAGTGACCAATCTGTAAGATGAAGACATTACCTTTTCCCAGCATCACATGGACACTAAATATTAACTGCTTTTTTTGACTTATAGTGTGCATACAGTTAATGTACACCCTTATGCACAGTGTGCAGCCTTCCTGGGGGAAGAGACCAAGGTAATTTCTATGGGTTCATGCCTGTGACCCCAGAGTTTGCTGTTGGGTACCTGGAGTTTATAGAATTGCTTAGGCTGGGAAAGACTGCTAAGATCACCAATGATTGATGGGTCTGGAATCCAGGAAAAGTACCTGAGGAATCTCACAGCTTCATGTTGCTGTCTCATTCAGTAAACTAAATAGAGAAGAAGGAGTACAAAATAAAAGGAGAGTAGATTGCACCAGAATAAACCCTGTAGGAATAAAAGTATCTCTGCTTAAGAGTTTGATTGTTTTAAGTGAAATCACTCTTAATTGGTGTGCTTAGCATGTTGCCTACCAGGATATTGTCTGCCTGTCTCCGTAGGGAATAGATTAATATTTCAGGAGGAGGGATGTTGACCACAGAGGAGATTTCTGCTTGGCTGGCTTTCCAAATTATGTCTAGTTGAGGAATATCTAGATTATTTCTCTGTCCCCATAGTAAGGTTATTTCAAAGCACTAAAAATATTTCATATGATTATTCTGTGTATTTAAAATTCAAATGACATCTTCAAGTGGCTTAGTCTTTATTGGGATTAAAATTGCAATTTTAAGACCTTTGAGGCACAAAGTCTTAAAACCTCATGTACCTGACAAGACAACAATGCTGTTTCAACTGTTACATCTGTTTGGACTTGGTGGATTCTATCTCCAAAATCAAGCAGCAAAATGTTGCCAGGGTATTTTCTGTAAATAAACAAATAAAATTAGATTTTTAAATTGGGGACAAAAACACAAAAGGGGGACAGAGAGAAAAAGCACAACTTCTAGGAAGGAATACAGGATGCTTGTCATGTCTTTGACGGCTTCAGAAATGCTAAGGAGCTTACTGGAGTGCAGTGAACTTGCTGGTTAGCAACAGGTGACTGTTTTGGATGCTGAAGCTTTTCCACTTGTTCTTGTGGGACTCCCACTTAGGGCTATATAGCCTGTAATGGGCTTGTCAGATAGGATGGATTTAATGTATCCAAAAATAGTGGAAGTCAGTAACATCAGCAGTCTTAGTGAGAACAAGAACTTCACTGCAAGTCAGAGTTCGAAGCATTTTGTCCAAATGTCTGAATTTTTTGTTTTGGTTTTTACTGTTGTTTCTGGTTTCTCTCAGTGTCAGCTGTTTTTTTATGGATGTTAACATTATTAATGTTATGTTGTAAGGTTTGGATACATCATGTTTATACAAATGAAAGGCCTAGTCTCACAGTAAGTAGGGTCTGGGAAGGGAGGCATGCTAATATAAAGATCCCTTTAGGCATCTGATTTAGGTGGCTGTGGAGGTCCATTTATTTTCACATATGGTTTCAAATGCAAAGTACGTATTAAGATAATGTAGGAAAAATAGTACAGTTAAACCCAGTGCAAGATCTTATGGAAGGGGAAGGTGATATTTACTTATCAAATGTTGAAGCAAGTTGTTTGTATGCACTCTCACTTCAGAGATATGTACTCAGATGAAGATATTTGTGTCTACCTGGTCAGATCCAGATCATTTGTGCAAGACACAGGAGACAAGGGATGAAAGTTCCTCTTGACTGAAAATAACTGGACAGATCTTTGGTCTTAACATCCACATCATAGCCTGCAACTGTATTCCTGGGAAGAACATCCTTCAGTATCAATATGGGCCATTATTTTAAACCTCTTTTTCTGCTCTTATTCTGGTGCTAACACACAGATTTTCATTTGTATTTTATTCTTACCAATCTTGACTTTTTTTTTCCTCCTGACACAGATCTGTACAATAACCTATTAGGAAGGGTATATGCTATTCTCTCCACAGTAACTCAAATTTTAACTCATTTGAAACCATGGGAAACATTATCTTCTGTAATTTTGTGCTACATGCACAGCCAGAAATGTATGGAAGTTATGATGATAAGTATAAGACATTCAGGTGAAAAGATGAAGGGGCTGTAGTTCAGTGTACTTTTATCAGAGTGTATCATTTAAGGTATGAAGAATTTCTCAGAATTTTTAATAGTTACCTTGACCATGAATTTGCTTTTCACCCTGTCTTCACACCTCTATGCTCACAGAGCTGGTTCACACACTTTATTTCTCATTGCTGAGTAACATTTTCTGCCTTTTCTTATACACATACCCCCTCCTGCTGTCTAACTATTCTGCAACTTACCCATAGACAGCCATTATGATATTTCAGACTGGTGAATGTGTGCTTTGTTTATGAATATCATTATTTATTGCCATTTGCTCTTATAGGTTTTGTCAGCAGTTAGAGTTTTATCAATATGTAAATGCTGATACCTTGATTCTGAGTTGCATGTGTAAAAGGCTTGGAGGAGCTGGGCATGGAGCATGAACCCCAAGGGTCTCAGCAGAGTTCCTAGGAAGGTGTTAACCCTGAGATTTGTGGAACTTGCAGCCTCTTTCACTGAACCCATCTAGCACTTGGAATAACTCTGCCATGTGTCTTTTTTATTTCACAATCTGTTCTCCCTTCCTTTGCTGTAATTTTGGCATTGTGCTGTACTCAGAGGTTCCATGCTGCTGAATGCTTTAAATGAGGATGCTTTCCTCTTCACGTGGAAAACTCTCCCAGACCTTTGAAGCATTCTCCAGAAGGATGACACACTAAGTGCATTATTCCCAAGTGTTTGTAGGTGAGCTGCCTCAAGGCTATGGTTTAGCATTTATTATTGCTGGATCTGTATTCAGAGTCTAAGATGAGAGCTCTTTGCTGTTTTGGGGGGAGGCAGATGGTATAAATTTAATGAGTTGTTACTGGTTCAGCACTAATGTATAAATGTTATCTATGTCTTGCTTCATGATTCTGTGCCCTCATACCAAATGTACTGCTATTATGGAGCCACTACTGGAATTTGCCCCAAAAATTTAACGTACTGCTTAAAATAATATTAACAAGTGAGATTAGTTCCCACAGGGAGGATTTGTGAATGTTAGGCAGAAGATGGAAGTTAGAATCTCATAGTCACTGGGGTGAGCCACACTGGTGCAATTGTGCTAATTTTGAAAATCTTATTGATATACATATCAATTATACATTTTATATCTTCTAAAATATTTTAGTATGAAGATGTTTAAACCTTTTTTTTACCCAAAGTATATAAATGAGCATAAACAGCCAAAGATGTCTCAACTTGCCTCTTCCTTGTTCCCTGCCAGGTCTCCCCAGTTATCCCTTCTCAGGTCAGAAGGAGTTGTATAGCCAGAGAGTTCCTCTAGATGGGGGATCTAATCTAGGTTAAAAAAAAAATCCTCTCTGGTAGGTAAATGCATGGGTGTGTTTAGCCAAATTCAGAAGTTTTTCCAGGTCCCTTTTAAACTGGATTACTCCCAAGGCCAGTTCCAAACAGGTCATACAAGTGCTTGCAGTGGCCCAACACAGGGGAGGGAGGATATGGAGCTGAGAAACTGGAGAATGCAGGGCAGAGAAAGTCAGCTGGGACTGGGGTAAAGAGGCCTGCATTTGGCAGTAAATTTAACACTGGGCTTGATACAGCCCTGTCCTTAGGCAGGAATGTACAAAAAGATGCTGGAGAGGAGTCTCTTAGCACAGAAAAGTGCCCACTGTGGCCTGAGGGATGGAGACACAAATGATGCTGTAATGCTGAATGCGACTTAGGTTATTAAAAGAAGATAAAGTCATAATAAGTATTTTATGGAAGAACTGTATTACAGGAAGGGAGTAAGAATGACATTCTGAAATGGACTGCAGTTCATTTCTGTATCTAATCAAAGGTTTAGTGCTGGTTTGTCACCGTTTCCCACCTGCTGCTTATTCACAGCTTACCATTTGTTGAGTTCTATAAATGTCATGAATTCATCAGCTTCCCTGTTAAGCCTTTCAAAAACCAGAGGATGGCAACAGGTATTACTGTGGGGCCGTTTCTTCTCTTTCCCAGTCATCTTTGCATTTTCATTAATTTATTTGAATTTTCTTCTGCTTCCCAATGCTTTTGCTGTTAACCATCCCTCAGTGGTCACTCTAATGACTGCACTGTGAAACTGCTGGGCAGCCCTGTCTCTTACCCAGCCTATTGGCAAACAGGGAATCTTCTGGGAACTTCCAGCACTGAAGTCTCAGCCTGTCCATTGGTGATGAAATCCAGTCTGGGTTATCAGGAGTTTATGGATATAATTGCTTAGATACCAAAATAAGACACCCCAATGGAAAGTGAAACCCTACAGAATAATTATACCAGAGTTTTTCTTCAGACTGCTGTTGGTAGTGGCTGCAGGAATGTGTTCTGCCAACAAAATGTTGGTGTTGATAAGCACTAAATCTTCCTTTTAATGTTAACTTTGTTTCTTTGTTTATATTGTGGCAATACCTACAGGTCGGAATCATAACCTCCTGTGTACTGCTCAAACACAGAGCATTAATGAAAAATGTGCTGTCTAGTCTTTACTGTTATTGTATTCCTCACTTCTTTTGAATCTTACAATAATTACTACCTTCAAAACATCCACACTTATTTGTTGTATTACAGGTGCTGTTTAGATAGTGGGGAAAACATTAAAAAGCTCATAGAGTATTTTGCATAACATATTGTATTCTACAATATATACTACAATATAATTTCTGGTATTATTTTGCAGTGTTTATATAATTAAAAAAAGATGTTACAGGAAGGAAGGACTGTTTAGATAACACTGGAGAGAGCCTAATGTGGAGCTAAAGCAAGCAGTGTTGAATTTAAGGGAGATTTTGAATAAGAAAAAGTATGTGGGGAATAGATATATCGAGCTCTTTTTCTCTTAAGCTCTCATGAGCAGCAGTCTAAAGGATATATTGCAGGTAGTCATCTGAGAATGAAAGTTCTATTTCTGTGAAAAATCATTTGGAACCCATCTGTTTATATGTCACAGAAGTGGTGAGTGCAAGATGTATAAGTGATTGAAGATTGTGTGACTTGTAAAGGGCAAAAGTGTGAATGAGGCTTTTTACTTCTCTTGGAAAGAGAGTTGCATTTTACAACCCTACGCCTAAAACTGCTTCATTTCCTGGCAGAAAAATAATTAGAATTAACACACATGCAATGCTTACTTTAGAGGCGGGATTTTTAAAGCAGCTTGGGGGAGGGAAATGAGGAGGAACTTTCTTTAAAATGGAGGTAGATTACTAAGGCCTTTGAGCTCCCTAAAGCATCTGGTTTTAAATGCAGAGGGCTGAGGAGTGTGGTTTTCCTAGAAGGCCTCCTATGAAAGAAGGGGAACGGGAAAAGAAAAGGTGCTCTGTAATCCAGTGCATAGGGACTGCCTTAGGCCTAGCAAAGGAGCAGGGGAAGGAACTAGAATATATCCAAACCTGCCATTTCTTGGCCCATTTCTGACCACACTCGGTGGGGTATGGAATATTCTTGTGGGCACTAAATTCCTTCTCTTTTATCATAGCAAGTGGCTGCAGAGACTCATCTATTTTAAGAAGCAAAGAAAAAAACCCAAACACAGATAGTACTGACATTCACCCAAGTCCACTGCATCATCTTATATTCTGATGGTTTTGTAGACTCGTTTTCATCTATTTTAGTGGGGACAGTAAGTTTTTAATATTTTCTTTAAAACACTTCATAAGCCAAAACCAACAAAATAATCTCAGGATTGCATATAGTTAGATAAAAAATGTTCCTCTGAGTTCCTACAAAACTGTCTGTTGTATTATTTTCTTATTTATTAATTGTTGCTTAAATGCTTTAACAGGAATATGCTTTAAAAATGACCTTTGTAATAAGGACAGATGTAGTAGAATGACATTGCTATGACCTGTCTGTACCTAAAATGTTCCAGTTTATTGTCTGCAGTGAAAGGGTGATTCTGGCTATAGTATCAGTGTTACTTATCTTGGATAAGAGCTAATTAAGGAGTACAGACGTCTCCTATGTGAAAAGTTACCTTTTCAAAAAGTTGTTTGTGGTTTAAATGTCATGTGAACTTTAATGTCAGGGCCTTAGAAAGCTTTATGGACGAGTCAAGAGCATTGTTAAGAGAACAGATGTTGGAAACAGATGCCATATCCTTGCATGTTTAGCAACACCTCTTTCAGAGCCTTGGTTCCCTACAGCTCTGTATCATAAATAATGTGTTGACTCACTCTTAATCCTTCTGCTGTTGTACTGAAAGCCAGGCTACGTTTGGATCCAGTAACGTGCATTATTGCATCCAAGGGCTGAGCTGGTTAAAGTGGAGACATTTGAATATCCACTGACAATTTCTATAATTTCCATCCTTTCTTGAAGAGGCAGAGGAGGTGAATTTTTAATTTTTGTTTCTGGGCTCAGTCTAATATCAGTCTCTTCATTCACAGTGGTTTAATATGAAAAGTAGTTTTCTTGATGGGCTTTTAGTGCAGGTGAGTGGATGATGGTCCCAGTAAATCTGCAAGAGTTTCAATAGGGATGCTGATTTTTAGCATTTTATTTCATTTTAATGAATTTTTTTTTAAAAAAAGGCAGAGTGTTTATATGCAAAACTCAACTGAATCTTAATTCAACTACAGAATGAGTTTAAACCTTTTTAAGGATTAACTAACACTTATAGAATATTCAACTCAAGGCAGCAAAGAAGTTGACTTTCTTAATGGTGATTCTTTTTTGTCTTTCCCCTTTTTCCTGTTGGTTTATATGGATTCATAGAGGTCTTAAATATCTAGCAAAGATTTGTAAATTTAACTTAAAGCAGTTTCAAAAGTAATTTAACCTAAATAGTTAGGATGTCTAGACTTAAGAACATTTTATTTGGTGTATCTTCATGTTTGATAGACTGAAAACAACTACAGCAAGCCTCTTTAACTGAATAGATAAATACATTATTTCAGTTATTGAGGTCATACAGAAAAGGAACCATATTAATTCTGGGGAGGGGAAACCAAGTCATTTACATGTTAACATTTATGTTCTTTCTGATTTTGCCGAGAGGAATAAATATTAAAACATAAAAGCAGCAGTAAACTAGGGATTTTTTCGCTGACACACACACATACATGATCCATTGGAAGGTGCCCCTGCCCATGGCAAGGGGGTTGGAACTAGGTGATATTTTTAAGGTTATTTCCAACTCAAGCTGTTCTATAATTGCAGAAAACAACCATCCCTATTTGATATTGTGGATCCACAATGCCACGTGCCCAGGAACTCCAGAGGAAAAAATGATTGTTCTCTATACACCTAAATACTCTTAGTTTGGAATTCACTTCTTCAGCCAGTACATTTTGAAGACTGCTTAGCCTCAGGGACTCATCTGCAATAGAAAATGACAAAACACTTGCATTAGATGATGATTGGAAATGCTGCATGATAGAAAAGGGAAGCCAAAGCAGTAAAAGTCCATTCCTGTGAAACAGTCAGTAAAGTCCATCAGAGGCCTCTTAGAGTAATCAACAGATTGTGCATGTGTTACATCCCAAGTGAAGGAAGGAAAGCCAATCAGCAGAAAGATAAAGATGCTTCCCAGAGCTTTCATCTCCCTGTCCCCCCATTTGCATGGAAATCCTGCTAGCACAGCAGACATCACGTGCCCCTAATGAGAGCAGGTGTGTTCCCTCACGGATCCCAGCCAGTTGTGGGTGGTAATGAAACCAATCTGCAAATGAGATTTTAAAGGGTGCAATATTTCATCACTGGCAATACTGTCAATGTGCAGAAGGCCCTTCCCTCTCCTCAGAGCGGAATGTGATTAGTTGCAGATTAAGAGGGATGACAGAACAGAGTTCAAAGCACACCCTCCACAGTGTCAACAGGCCTTAATGATAACATAGTGCCACTTCCCTGAAGGAGTTTCATGTCTTATTCAATGTAAATGGCAAAAATGTGGCATTTTAGAACCAATTATGTGTTTTTCTATTGATGCTGTCATAGGAGCTTTTTGTCAGATCCCGTTTTCCTCAGTGGTTCATCAAACAGTTCATGCATGCAGTATCAGAATGGGAATAAATAACTTGCAACAATGCATTGGACAGTGTAGTGCTTTATTCATCTCCTGCCTGCGTTGATGCTATCTGGTGTGTCAGAGATTTGGGGTAAGTTCATCCAGGTATGTGTTTGGTATTTTGCAAGCTGCATGGCTGCTTTTTGAGAGCAGGACTTAGAAAATAGGGGTATTTTTGAGTTAATGGATGAGGAAAGCAGAACTGTGCATATATATTCTTTCAACTATGGAAGTTTTACACTCCTTGAAAGTGCCATTAATGCAGCCTTTTCTCTTGCTCTGAAATTCGGCAGTTTTGTCAAATTGCAGTCATTCTAAGAAGGAAGAAAAATTGGTTTAATGAAATTCAAAATTGATTAAATCTAAATTACTCACATAGCACTTGCTATCACCTATAGCATGCAAATGCATGACCTGACATTGTTTAGTGGTTATAAAATAAATGTTTCTGTTTCAGGAGGGTATTGGTACTAACAAACCATGAGTTCTCAAATTCTGGTCATTTCTGGCCAGTACAATGTGACCTGGATATAAATCAAGATGTTGGACGTGTTTTCATTGCTAACATGGGGAGTGGTGTGTGGCTTTAAGTCTTAAAATAACTGAGGATTCGTTTTATTTATTGTGGGATTTTGACAGTTTAGGATCTGATGTGAAATTGTTAGAAAAGAGGGGCGGGAGAAGATAGGCATAAGGAAAGCCAAGTAAAAAGCTTGACACAGAATAGGCTTCTCTTTTGGAAAGTAGTTGTTGATCAGTGTTGTGGGAGCTGGGCAGATTTTCTAAAGGGAAATACTACAAAAGTTTCACAGAGTCTGACTTTGGGTGCCTGAATTAATGTGTTAATGCCCAGAGACTCTATGGAGTAGTTTGGATTGGAAAGGACCTTACACATGACCTACGTCCAACAAAAGTTCCTCTTTAATGTCTGCCTCAAGAAAGGAGAGCAAATATTGTAGTTTACATGCAAATTGTACATTCCAGCTTGTGTGAGTTTTTGAGTAAGAGAAAGTATCAATCTGTACTCACTACTTGGGATGTAGTTTAATTTTCTACTAAAATCCACTTTTATTCCCTGATTTCAAGGGATTCTGACAAGTTCTCCCTTGTGCAGTGTGTTCTCCTAGGTCTGCTGGAAGGAAAGGCAGAAATAAATTTCTCTTCTTTTTAATTCCTCTTTGTTGATAGTAGCTAACCCTCCCAGAAGTTGTTCTAGGGAACAATCTTTATGTGGTCTTAAAGGATAAAAAGCTTCTTAAGTACAGTTAAATAGTAATTTAATTGGAATAATGGTAATAGCATGCAGTAGACATTTTTCTGATTGTTTTGTTGCTTCGAATTCCAAACTTTCAGCCCACCTGACTGATCAGTTGAAAGATCAATTTTCAACAATGTCCAACTACTTTCTTCAGCCAAATCACAGGAGAAATAAATAAAAAAAAAATCTGTTCAGGATAGTCTGGGAGGCACAGTAATTGAACTATTCCTGTGGCAAAGATGATAGTATTCAGCAGGATTCTTTCTCTCTCCAGGAACATTTAAATTAGCATAATACGAGTATAACCAACATAGGACCATTATTAATTAGTTTTAAAAACAATTGTACATACATACGTGTGTAATAATAATTTCCATGAGTATTACATTTGTATGTACCAACACATGTAGATCCCCACACATAGACTATACATAACTCATAAAGTGTCACAGCAGGGTAAATAATTTCTCATTGGTTAAGTAATTTTTCATTGGTGTATGGTAAGGTGTGATCAGGAGTTTTTGTATTCTTCTCCACCTGAGAACTCATTTACAACTGTGGTATTATTTTCAGTGTGGATTTAGTAACTGCATTCATTAAAAACTTGCTGGTAGTTTTCTGTCGTGTTTTGATCAAAATCCCCAGCAGTGTTCCGCTCTGGAGCATCCTTCTAACATGAGTAGTGGGCTGGAAAATGTCACTAGATTTAAGATAAAGATTTATCATTTCATGAACAGAATTAATGGATGTGTCTGTGAGCATGAGAAACCAAAATCCAGTATACTTACCTTTTTGACCTCATCAGGCATCTTTAGCATTGCCTTCAGGAGAAAAATGGTAAAAGTAAAGGCATCAGCAGTTTATCCAGTGGGGAGAGAAACAGGTAATAACAGGAAGTTGGGGCTGCTGGGTGGGTGATGGCAGGATGCAGAGAAAGTGGCTTTCTGATTAGAGAGTGGCAGATGTATACTGAAAGTGAAACATGAAATCCTTTGTCTTTCTAACTGCAACTCCAGCTTGTATGTGGTGTGTGGTCCATCAGCATAAATCCATGAGAAATTCTGTGTAAGACTCCTTCTCCCAGAGTAAACCTTCCAATATTCCCATTCAAGGGGCATCAAGGTCAAAAATTTTAAGAAATTATTGTGTAGAGAAGAATCAATCTTCAGAAATGTGAAATGAATACTCTTAGTAGGCACATTTATGTACATTTATGATGTAGTTGCATAGCAGTAGCATGTTGGAAACAGCTGAAAAGTGTGGGTTGCACAGAACTCTTCTCTGGGCTGAAATCACCATAGCATATACATTTTTTAGCAGCTGATAAAATTTATGGATTTCTCAGTTCCACAAAGAATTATGGCTATGTAAAATATTATTAAAGTGTCTTATATGATTGAATGGTTAACAGATTACAAAAGTAAAAGAGTACTCTGGACTAGGGGAGCCTGGGAATTGCAAGTCTGCTTCAGCAGTCTTACTTGTGGTCTTTGAAGGAGGTTGGATTTAGAAAAGACTGTCTAAGGCATGAAGGTCCCAGAGGCTTTGAGCTGTTTATTTAGGAATTGAGAAAAAAAAAAAAAACCTCGAACACAACACATGATGGTAATAATAATAACAATAATAATAATGAATTTTGAATTGGATGTTTGTGTCCATGTCACACAGTCATTCTATGTATGAAAATGCAAACCCAGCATAATTTTATGATGCTCCATTTGCTAAATACAGACACACAATCTACAAGCAATGCTATTACAACTCATTTATCAAATATGTTTGGCTTATGAATGCAGTTTTACATTGTTTATTAGTTACATTAGTTACACCATTTCATGGCTTACCTCCCTGTTATCTCAATTGACACAACACAGATATCTGATGATTTCAGGATGATTTAACAATCAGTATTTTTCTCTTTTCTCCCGAGTAAACTTGGAAATTTTTTTCTGCAAAAAGATATCTGGGTTATTTTCCAGTCCTGGCTCTGAACTCTGTTTTAAAGCTGCAAGTGGGCCAGAAAAAATGCTCATGTGTTTTTCCTTGTTACTCAGGTAAATTGCTGTATATTGGCAGTGCAAAGGACCATGAACTTCACTTTGTGGGAAAACCACTTCTTGTGTACATTACATGCTACTCCAAATTTCTCCTTCACAGTGTTTCTAACTTAACTGATAATTACAGAAGGGGTTTATTACTGGAGGCTTTGGCCTTTTCATGGGGAGTTACAAGCAATAGTGCAAAAAGTCTGCAAATTTCAAAAGGAAGCCACAAGCAATTCAAAGGCGTATTCCTTCTGGTGTGTGATAGTTTTCTTTGTTTAACAAGAGAAAAAAAATTGCAATACCTTCAGAATAATGAAATACTCACTTATTTCTGAAAATAGTCTGATGTGCACCTTCATGAAGAGAAGAGGAGCCTGAGAGGAGGATTTACCACAGTACAGCTTCCTCAAGACAGGGAACAGGAGGGGCAAGCTTTGACCTCTCCTCTGTGGTGAACAGTGACAGGACCTGAGGGAACAGATTGAAGCTGTGTCAGGGGAGGTTTAGGTTGGATTTTAGGAAAAAGTTCTTCATCTAGAGGGTGGCTGGGCACTGAACAGGCTCCCCAAGGCAGTGGTGACAGCACCAGCCCAACAGAGCTCAGGAAGTGTTTGGACAATGCTCCCAGGCACGTGAGAATTGATGGGACTCTCCTGTGCAGGGCCAGGAATTGGACTTCGATGGTCGTTGTGTGTCCTTTCCAACTTAGGATATTCCTTGTTTCATGTAATATTCTGCTCGAGTGGCTTTTCTTGCAGATTTTTTTGTGGATTCCCAATGTACAAGACAACAAAACTCATAGTGAGCTCCTGTAGTTCTCTTGAGGTTTAAATATTTTCTAAATCCTTCTGAAAAAAAAAAAATGCAAGTTCTTTATTATTAAGAATTTTGAGTAATTTATTTTAGTGCAAAAGAACCTTCACATTATGGTATATATGTAAGTATTTACAGAATTGAATTAATTTAGACTTTGGGTAGTGAAGATGATAATTTTTAGTGTATCTGTAATGGAAAGAAAGAGGATTTGGAAAGGCAGAGTGGAAATGTTACTTCTGCATCATTTTGCTTATAACTTTGATGCCTGGGTATGTCTGGTATTTTGTATTGTTCCATTTGTAAAACAAATCACTTACCTAAGCAGCCCTCCTTAAGTATGTGTGCATAGCTGTAACTGGGTAGGAAAACATGGTAATGTTATAGGTAGGTAACTACTGAAATTTACAGTGAATATCCCTTTGATCCTTGTCCCCATGCCCTTTATTTCTGTTATACATGGTCCCTTCATTGTAGTTGTCTTAAAGGCATCCAGAGGTTTTTCTCTGTCTACAAGGGAATGAAGAACCTGCACAAAAGCCTGTAAATGCAACTCCCCATTAAAAATCAAACTCCCATGAATATTATATGAGTGAGAATTAACCATTCCCACTAGTCAGAAAATATAATAAAAACAGCTGAGGTCTCAAGCAGAGGATTTTCATCACTTATTAAACCTCCAGCTTAAAACAGACAAAGTGTAACAGTGAAGTTATATTGCAGTATAACGCCCTATGCTCTGTATTTTATGCCATTTGTTTTTTAAAAAAAACCTACAATCAGTTAAAAAAGGTCATTTACCCCTACTGAAATTCTGATTTTGAACAGTATGCAGTCCCATGTACATTAATTTCCACTGACATTTGTCTCTCCCCCTTTGCCTCCATGCATCTGTGCTAAGGGAGCCAAAGTTTATTAGTCACAAGAGGAGATGATCTTAAATACCTCTTGCTTTGAATTTAAATGGGGCCAGTCTAGCTACTTTGAAATTAAAATTAAATTCAAAATTAGCACCCTTGATTATGAAAGAGAGTGTGAGAGAGCAGTCAAGTGTGATTTTTCTGAAAAAAATGATCCTTCTGTGATACTGCTATATCCAGTATTTGGTAGTTACTGACACTAGGCTGGGTTGTGACAGGCCTTTTATATACATGGACATATGTGAAAAAAGATCTACTTCATATCAGGCCTCATCATAGGCTGCCTGAAATTCACAGTGCTTAACTTCAGGAGAATGCACTGGCAGATTCTCCACTGATGTCTGGGAAACAGGTTTTAACATGTGGTTTTTGCATGTGCAAGTCACCTAGAAGAGAGCTATGAAATCTGACTGTAAGAGCATCCTCTTACTGCTTCAAAAGTCCTAGTGCCACATGACATGAAATTGCAGGTTAGTTATAAATTTATGCTGCTAATTCCAATTCCTCCAAACATTTTTGATAGGTGAACGTGACAGCAGCAGGCACCATGCCATGCTGTCAGTCTTCCCACATGGCCAGCACTGATTTCATATTGTGTGCTGTAGTGGAGTTTGCAGCAATCTGCCCATGTGTCTGTGCTGATCAGGAGCAACTGTGAGCAGGAACGTGCATCTGCTAGCAGTAATTACGGAATTGTAGCCTCAGTGGCAGTATTGAAAGAGTTTTAGAGAATTATTGAGGTATTTTTGGGAGATAACTGTTGCAGCTGCCATTAGTTCAGCATAATTGAATGCCATCTTGCTATGGCACAGTCATGTGGAGGAACATGTATGCTTTCTATATGAGAAATGGAAGTTGGAATTTTACAGCATTTTGTATTTTCTGCCTCTGAAGGAAAACCTAAAATGTAACTCCAAGTGCCTAGGTGTCACTTATGTTATTATTTTGAAATCACTGAGAAACACTTTGTAGTGGTTTAATACCTGCTCTTTTAATAATTTCTGAGTTCATAAATGATTGTGTGCATAGAGTTTGCCCAGGCTTATTTCTTGAATAACAGAATTTGAGGTGAAAAACATCCAAGTTCGATTATTTTGATTCTTAACTGAAATATCTTAAAACATTCTCAAAAGACTGTTCTAAACTTTCTTTGAAGAAGTGCACTGTGCCTTGGTGCAGAGCTATATATTTTATCTGAACTGATGAAGTTTGAAGGAAGTTTTCATAAGAAAAAATTCTCTCCCAAAGCATTATTAACTCTCTTAAGTACAGTATCATAAAATTAGAGAAGTGTTTCACTTAAATTTTAAACCTTTCTAAAAGGTTTTAAATAGCAGTTTAATGATCAATGCAAAGGAGAATGGGACTGTGTTTGTCCATTTAATTAAAGGAAATTAAATAACACATTTTGGTTTTGTAGAGTGTGCTCTTGTGACAAGCACGAAGATGTTTCTGAGAGGGTCGATTAGCCTTTTGGCCTCTCTGCTTAATATTTTTTGTCATTCTTTTCTGGAAGTTCCTCTGTGCCTCCCATCAGGATTATTGGAATTTGGAACCTTATCTATAATTGTCTACCAATAGGGGTGACATGATGTCTCTTCGCTGCATTAACTTTATCGTTCCGTGTAAAACATTAACACAGCAAAAATCTGATCTTGTAAATGAGACCCATGTCTTCATCTTGATCAGAGAAATGAAATTTGTAATTCAAATTAGAAAAGTTAATGAACTTAATGCACAGGCTAGGAAAAGTGTTGTAATGTGCCAATTTGGTCTGCCTATGGATGCTTCCAAACATTCCCATTAAGGTATTGATTGTGTCCATTTAGCAAAGTGAAGGGGACAGTGAACTCCCTAATGGTTTACACATTACACCAGTAGTGTCTATACCCCCAAACAAAGGAAACTCATTGACAAACCTTAAAATTCCTTAAAAATTGTATTAAACAATGTAATTATTAATGCCAGTATGCTTCTTTTGAAGACCAAAAGCTGTTGCAGGCAGAATATGCTGCCTTTTGTGTTTATTGATGTCTATGAAGAATTTAGTGTTCCCAAGTTGAAATAATGGTGGAGAGTCTTAGCACTACAAATAACTGAGGTCTCCCATCACATATGATGTGTTTTAAAACCACGGATGTAGTTTTCTTGTAGCATTTTATCTGGAGACATGTTGTGATCATGGTTACAGTTTGGAAATTCAAATTCTGCTCCTTGTACTTTCAGAAAAAATTTATTTCTGCATTGGTTACCAGCAGTTGTGATTTTATCTTCTGTCAATAGTTGTTGTTGGCACACAAAGGGTGTTCAGGCACATGATCAGATGATTTTCCACAAAGCTTTATTAGCAGAGTCTGGAGTTGATGGTGTCTGAAAACTTTAAAAGTTACCTTGGGGACAAAACAAGCAAACAATACCCCCCCCCCCCCCCCCCCCCCCCCCCAAAAAAAAAAATCCAATAAACTGAGGACAAAAAGACGACCTTTTTCTAGTGATTGCTGTGAAAAATAATAAAGTATATTCTTGGCCAAGCGTCCTCTGCAATGCACTAGGAAGTTTCCCCAGGCACTTTTTTGGTGAAGATCCCTTTCCTTAGACTTGCAGGCTAAAAGCCAAGAGACAAAGGTGACCCAGGCATCTGTATCAGTCTGTGCCACAGAGCCCACTGTGACAGTGGTCAGAATCTGTCAGTGCAGGGCTGTGACCCTCGGCATGGCCAGGGAGGCACTGCCTCAGTATCCTCGGGATGTGTGCTGACGAAAAGTCTCAAGGTTACAAGGGACAGGCAAGTTACAAAGTTAGAAATGGAGGGCCTTGGGAGTGTTAAGGTAGTGGACAGTGCTTTGTGTAAGAGATTTGATAATGTACTAGCCCCAGGTGATTTCTAGATTGTGTGACTGTGTATAGAGGAGTTATTTATGAGTGAAACAAAACCAGCTGCTGCCTCAGCTCCCTCACGCCGAGCAGTAAACTGAAGTAATAGCAACTACAACTGTACTTGAAGATTCTTTAACTTATTTGTGAGTTGTGAAGTGAGCTTCTACATCAATATTTTCTTCCTCCTGTGCACAGGACTTTTTGTCTCAGAAGATTCATGTTCCATGAGTTCTGAATGACTGGTTTTCTTGTCTTGAGAGATTGTATGTGCCAGCTTGTGATCATTTTGCTGTTTTACCAGGCTAATAGTCTACAGTTTTAGGTTACTGGGTGATGTATAAATGTTGGTGGACTTCGTGTTAACAAACTGTTCTGATTGCCAGACAGTGTTTTTAGTGTATACACGTGGTAGTTCATTTTAAATAAGGTCAGTTTTTTGCACAATATGCATCTATTTCCTCTAAAGCGCAGCTATATATAAATGCAAGCCTATAAGGGATAAGCAGTAAAAAGATGCAGTGATCATGTATACTGTGGTTAAAGAAAAAGAATATAATCGAGAAAATAAACCTTATGTGAACTGGGGTAAATAAGTGAAAGTGATGGGAGTAAGGTATTTTAAGATCGAAATAGAGGACGTTGCAGAGACTCCACAAGCTGCTTCCTACATTTAAGTTTGAAAGACCTGGAAAGTGTTTGAAAAGTAGCCTGTGCTAAATGGAGACCTTGAGGAGTGGCATGCTGGAAGGCAGAACAAGTCGGTGCACTATTGATTGGAGTACGAGGGGATAAATGTGGGCCTTCTGCCCTTAATGGAAGCTGATTGTTCAGGGACGTACCGGCAAGGCTGGTCGATTCTTTAGCTGTTGTTTACTGGGGAGGACGATATCAATTTTCCAGAGGGATGATTGGTGGGATGTCAAGGCTGTCACCCTCTTCTTCTCATCACTGACAGACAGTTGAGTGACAATTACAGTGATGGGACATTGTCTGCATTGGCATATACACCAGAGGATAACTGGCAAACAGCAAAAGGCAGCAGCACTTTAAAAAAGATATAATCAGCAGTTGTCAGGACTAGTTACATATATGATGTCTGAATAACAAGGCCAGAGTGTCCTGCCTCAGATGCTGACTTAAACTGCACTGTGTATTCTTCAGTCCACGCAGAAATTAGCTCTGGGAAAGTTATTGACTGTTGCTAGAAGTCACTGGCAATTTACTTGGGAATTAAGCATCAAGAGATGCTATTTCCATGTGGTTCTCCCTGAAAATAAGAGAGCTTTTCTGCAGAACTTCAACATGGAGATGGAGGAATGTGCTGAAATGTGTGCTGAGCTTTTTCAGGAGTCCCATGTTGAAATTCCTTTTGACCACCCCTACAGTTAATCAGATGACAACGGTGAATGTGGACTTTGTGTTTGTTACATATTTAACCTGCCAGGCCAAAACACACAGACTAAGCTAAACTTTACATTTTGAAAGCCTTATTTTACACTACATAGATCTCTAGTAGGTGTACATAAGAACTTCTTATGAATTAATATATTGTAATAGTTACAATTCATTATGCAATAGACTTTGACCTGATCATGTGAACTCACAGGTAAAACTTAAGATTTCAGTGGTGCATGCTGAGAACCTGGTGAATCCAGTTGTGCATTACATTAACAGCTGTCACTTCCTCTTGCTTCTGGAAGCAGAGGCCAGAATGGGGCTATCAGAGTGCATCTGGCTTATCTGCAATCATCTGTATTCAACTCCTTACTGCTCTTCTTGCCCCTCCTGCCAGAAGATCTAGATTGAGCAGACCTTTTCAGAGAATGTTTTAGAAGTACTCTCTTCAACTTCAATTATTGTTTTGACAGTACACTTACATTTGCTTCAAACTATTACCTGGAATATACATCCTGCTGAAACCTTTCTTTGGTGTGCTTCCCAAGATCTCTTGCAGCAAGCACAGGAGAGGGCAGAGAACTCAGCTCCCTGCATCGCTAACTCTGAAACAAGGAGAGAAAATGGAAGCCGTGGTTTTAGGAACAATCCTGTTCTTTCCCACAGGCCTGTATCTCTGGTCCTACCTATCACGGATTAAGAATAAAATATAGTAGTGGTCAGCAGTTCAACAAAGTTGTGTCTCTCCAAAGACAAATGTATGAATACACTAACAGAATGTGAATGAGGCTTCTCAGACATATGATCTCCACATATAATCAGTGTAAAAATGGTGCAGAGAGCAATTGGTGCAATGAGGAATTGACAGTCAGAATGCTTTTCAGGCAAAGTGGCACAGTTACTCCAACCCTATTGCTGGAGTGTTTGCACCTTCCACACTGCTGAAATTCTAATGCTGGTTAGATTCTCTACCTTGTACAATATATATTTACACAGATGTAGGTAGTATATTGTATGAAGGACATGCATGCTAATTTTCCGCAGTTTAGGTCCCTTTTTCTCTTATTTTTGCTTTTTGACCTATTTTCTTGTGGTAGCTAACTTGCTTTGCTATATTAGTTCCTTTCTATTTTCTATTGCTTTTTTTCCCTACATATTTTATATGCATGCAGATTCTTTGTAGTTTTCTATGTAGTGTATTTGTTTGCTACCTGTATTTTTCTCACCTACTACTTGAGAATTTTCAAATGACATAGCTGTTTGTGGAAGTTCAAGTTTTGTTTGTTGTCTGACTTTTGAATATCTAGTGTTCCTCCCCACCAACACAAGGTTGTATTGGGTAGCTTAGAAAAATCTTTACAAGCAGAGGTCATGATTTGTGACCTGTTGGTTTCCAGGTACAAAAAATATTCATAGCAAGTTGCACCTAGAATTGCCTGATACAGCAGAGATACGATATGATGCATGAAGTTGGCTGTCACCCAGCTGAATGGCATTAGAGAATTACATCATACACTTATCTTCCCTTTTTCTGTTTGGTTTTTTTTTCCTGAAATTTTATTTTCCTTGAGTGCTTTTTTTTTTTTTTTTTTTTTTTTTTTTTTTTTTTTTTTTTCCCCTGTGCTAGGGCATTTTTCAGGTTGGTGCTGTGAAGGACTATGATGTAGCATAGGGACTAATGTTGTATTTTTATTTTAAACAAATGGTTCATCATCCCGCATAAAAATACCAGTGCATACAATTAATACGGAAGTTTATTTTTGATGGGTCTCATGAAAACACCAAATGAGTATGATTATTAATTTCTTTTTTTTCTAAGCCACCAGCTAATTGATTTTGCACTGTGCTCATTAAAAATAGATGCTTTGCCTTTCAGAGGGCTGTCTGGGAAACCTAAGGCAGGGCAGGACTCCTCTGGGACACCATCAACTGACCATTCCATCAGGCAGGGAGAGAGTGGTCATGGTGCTTGTCAGAGCTGAAGTATACTTACTTCATCTCCCAGCAGATAAACATTTGCAAGGCAAATAATAAATTAGCCATTAATCAGGAGAGTGGCTGTGTTTGATGAACCCTGAATAGAGTGGGGATGTCAGGTAAGGAGACAGAGTAAACTGACATTGTAGACTGAACCATGTGGAAATGACTGTTAGCAGTTCTGAAAGCTTTTGTGCTGCATTTTCAAGAGGCTTCCAAGGTTAAAGTGAAAGAAGACAGGAGACATGAGGCTACCAGCAGTTTCTAGTTTTCAAAATGGTAGCATTATGCAGCCTTTCACCTCAATTAGGTTTGCAGCATTATTGCAGCTAGATGTGATGCAGAAAAAAAAAAAAAAAAAAAAGAGGATTTTACAGACAAGGTACAGAATGCCCTATTATTACCAAATTATTCAAGGCATACATTTGTTCAGACTTAATGATCTCAATACATCTTCAGGTGAAAGTTCAGACTTCTGATTGACAGTGTTTCTTAAATATTAATTTCTGCTACATTAAGTTGAGGGGTTTTTTATGGCATTTACAGTGTAAATAAGTGTTTTTCTCAAAACAGTGGGAGATTGCTACTCTGTTATTATCCAGGCAATTTTATTAAAGATTGGGTGTGTGCTTTAATGGCCATACTTGTAAACAGAACTGAAAATAATGGCAGAGTTTCATAACTGCCATTTGTGGGTGCCTAATTTGAGCATCATTCTAGAATTACTAAAACATCTAGGGAAGCTCTCAATGGTCAAATTGCTGAAAACTGGGCAGTTGGTGTCTCAAAAGAATTATTCCTAATGAGTTTTGGTGTCAGCTTGTAAATAATTTGAAAAGTAAGAGATGTAGGGATTCTGTAAGATTTACCAAGCTGAAATAGGGCTTGTAGCATTTTTCTTCTTAACTGACAGGCGAAATTGCCATCCTTGCAAATTGTACATGGGTTGTTTAGTCTCAGTACGATCTCTATGTTAGACATGCTCTTAGCCTTTGGGTGTCACAAAACACTGCTTGAAAAACAGATCTGCACCTTTTTTTTTTTTTTTTTTTTCTTGAGTGCATTTTTTGCTAAGATAGATGTCTTATAGAGTTGCAAGTTTTTGGAGTAATCAGAACATTCAAGACCCTTCATTTTCATCTTCACTCATTCAGCTCAGTGTAGCTCCTACAAATGAGTTTGCAGGCGTTCGAAGGAAACCTTTAGTTTCTAAGATCATCTGTGTTATTGTCCATCTCAATGCTTCCCTTGGCTCTTGAAATCGTTTAAATGACTAATTTTGCATTAACACTTGTTCAGTTAATTAGTAGGACTTGAGGCCAACAGCTTAAGAAAAAAAAGTAAGCTATGGTGTGTGGCAAGCTGCTTTCTCACAAAAGTAATAGATTTCAAATGAAAAGATTAGTGGTTATTTATTGCTTGTTCATTGCAGATGAGTGTTACCTGGTATGAATTTGGTTTTTAAGTGCCTCTCCCTGACATTATTCCAGTTTCAGAATCGAGATTCTTTTTTTTCTTGGCAGTCATGTGCATGATTTTCCTTTTTTAGTTTGAAAAGGAACAAGACAGTTTTCTACAGGATTGTCAGGGGTTTCTTTATTTGTTTCAAAGAACCCTCCTCCATTATGTAACTAGCCAAAGATCATCTCTGTCTCTAAAACATTCATATTGTAACCCATCTTATGTGTTAGGAAGCATCATTTTACTACTGCTGGAAATTGTGCTGCAGGTGAATGTCTCAGCAGGAGAAAGCTTTTCTTCCTATAGTTCTAATTCTCTTGAAAATTGAAAAGAGAGCCTTTATGAGAAAGAAATCTCTGACCACAAAAGGTTTCTAATCTATGCATATATAGTAAGAGTAAATTTGAGGGGTTTAGAAACAAGGCAACAAAAATTCAATGAAAATATTTTTCTATCTACTTCATCTGAGAGAGATGCTCAAAATGCCTTTTGTTTGTTCTGTTTGTTTGTGGTTTTTTTTTTTTTTTAACTGTTGTTGTTTAATTATAGATTTACCTTAAGTTCTCTTGCTGGTTTTTTGTAGGTCACAGAAGATCTTTCAGTTTTTTAATCTGCCTGTATATAGAAAAGAAAACCCACAGAGAGTGAAAGTGAGAGGAATTATTCTCAAATCTAGATGCTTTCCCCTATCTCTTGTGATCACAGCAAATCTCAACAGTCATTTATAATATAATAACATACTGTTCATTTTTAGTCAGTAGTATGATTCCAAAATTAATGGTGACCTTTCAGGTTTCAATTTTCTGAATTTAGCAGAGCCTCCAAATGTGAAAGCAGCCTTCAATATTTGTTTAAAGTATCACAGGATACCTGAGAAGTACAAGTATGTTCCTGTAAGAATGGTACTATAGCTTTGGAGTGAAATGGTGCCTCCATTGTTTTTCATAATGCTGTTTTGTTTTAAAGTTGTTTTTTCTGCACAGTGTGTGTGGGAGGTAATAAATTATTTGGGCAGAGATAGCCAAGGCTGCAGAATGTGTTTAGGAAGCTCCTCATCAAATAACTGTCAGAAAATTGATCTTGAAAAGATAAGTTTGCAGATGAGTGGCCAGAAGACTCATGACAGAGGTATTTTGGGCTCTCTGGCATATTGTCTTTGGGAAGGAGTTGAGTTTTGCTCTGTCCATCCAGGGAGATCAAACATTACGTATTCTAACACAGTGTTAATGCACATTGCTATCAAAAGAAAAGAATCACATTTACTTTTTTTTTTTTTCATTTTTTAGCACCAGATTATTTTTCACAAAAAAACCTTCAAGTAAAAAATTGCAAAATGTACTCATTATGATGCTCTTTTATTTAAAATTTATATTGTGGTAGAAGCAGACATTAGTAGACTGAGAAAAACCCTTTGTTTTGCATGTGTAGTTTTAAAAGTATCTAGAGATAAATTTTTCCTGGCTTTTTGTTGGTTTTGTTTAATTGGTAGTGGTTTAGACACTAAATGGAATGGATGTTTCAGGCTTTTTTAATTGAATTTTGAAATCCGTCTTAAATTTACTGCAACAGCCTTGTGCTTAGCTTTCTGCAAACCCCTATACTCAACACAACAGAGCAGTGTATTCATATGTAGATAACATGCCAAGTATTCCTGACTGACTTGCTTAGGTTTTGGAAAATGGCCTTTAGGTTTTCTATTGTTCCGTTGATTAGCCGAGTTTAATAGAGGTTTATGTCAAGAGAAATCTGAATGCCCATAGCCTTGTCCTTTACAGAAAGATATTTTAATGCTTTGCAGATTCGAAATTTGTGACTAAATGGAAAAGCAAGATTTTTTTAGTATCTCCAACAGTATAATGAAAACAGTACATGCATTATGCAGCAAAATAGGATTAGACTTGGTGTATTTGCTCTGAGCCTAACGAAAGGAATGCTTTGCTTAGCTACCCCAAAATACATGTGTCCTGCACTCAAGGTACCTTGCACTGGTGCTAATGTCTCAGGATCACTAGCTTGTATATATCAGGTAACAAAGTAGTTTACATGTCAGTTCTTTTAAAATTCTCAGGCTTTGGCTTTGTCCCTCCTCTATTTGGGCTGCATAATGGTAAAATAGAGACTATAATTTTTCACTCTGTAATCAGTAGAGGACAAGGCACTATATTAGACTGCATTGTGCAGAAATCATCTCTTTTTTTCTTTTTTTGCAATCTTGTGGGTAAATAAGAGAGAATTATTATGATGAACAATATCCTTTTTTAAATCTTGGTTATCCAAGTAACAGGGAAACTGGGCTGATGCAAACTCATAGCCATTAAAGTAGAAAACAGTAGTATAAATGTAGAAAGGTGAGTTGTACAGTTATTTTGCTATCAGTATGATGAAATATTTCACACTTACTTTATTAAGTGGTGATTTCCCACAGACGTGACTGAGCACATCACAAACTCTGAACCCAGCTGTGGCTAGATATCAGTTCTGGGATCTTGGGCTACCTGCATTTCCCTTTGCTCTTTCCTTGCATCTCATCCTTTCTTTGTAAATAAGTGTCCCTGTGAGTAAGTAGAAGGTCTTCTAAGTTTATCTTCCTTCCTTCTTATTCATGTTACAAGCATAGTGGCACAGGGATGCACCTGAGGGGAATGTTACATTACCTGAAAAACTAACCTGACAGCACACAAACATTGGGAAAAGGCAGAAATGGACTCTGTTGTGCTTTCTGAATTGCTTAATCATATCAAATTATATTCTTCTGCCTTTGTTTCTGGTCAGCTTTAGAAGAAGAGATGGCTACTATATCTTTGGCCTGGATTGAAATCATAATTCAGCAAATGAACTTCACTTCCCAGGTTCACTGAGTTTATTAAGAAATTTCCACAGCCAATACTGCTTGCTTTGTTAAAATACTAGTTCATAATATTTAGGTAGTTATTTCTACTTAACCTTTTCACTGACTAATCTCTAAGCTTCAGTAATGTTTAAAAAGGCAGAGATGGTATGGAACTTTCCAGATTAATTCTGGTGTCTCTTTAAATATTTTTTTTTTCCCCTGAGGAGCGAGTAACTCATCAGATATAATTATACATATTGCAAAATAGGGCTCTGGACAGCAACCTCAGTAGCTTCAGATTCTCTGATGATTCACCATGATTTTACTTTCCCAGCAGTGAGTTTTCATAAGCCCCAGTAGGATTAGTGGAAAATACTCATATTGATTGTAAGAAACTCATCATACTTTTTCTTCTCCTGTGTTATCCCTGTTGTGTCTGCTTCTTCACTAGAGTGCTCTAATACAAGCAGTTGCCTTTGTAGCTGTCACCATTACGTGTGGAAGAAGATCAGGAAAGCTTGTTAGTCCCTGAATTTCATTTTCATTCTCAAAGCCGAGAATGAAAACACAAAACTGCAGTTAAAGCTGTTAAAAGGTACCTTTCAAGGTACCTTTAACACTTCGGAAATTTTTTGCTGTGTAGCTTCCCCACAGAAAACTTCTTAGCTTCATCACTAGTTTTTGGTCTTTCCCCTGTACATTAAGGACTTTTGGATCATCCATGTGTTGGGGGAAATAAGCAAGTTCCTACATCCCCACTGCAGCTCAGCTGTGGGTTTGAAATCTCTGCTCCTCTCTCCTCAGGGCAAACAGAGGGCTCCTGTCTCCCATGTGAGAGCTCCAAATGCTGAGCTCTCTCGGCTCAAGCTGGGTTAAGTTACTCATCTCACGTTTTGTAAGCATGTTCGCTCCACTTTCTGTTTAGGAAGGAATTTGCTACTCCTGTTTATTTGTTGAAAGAAGAGACCTAAGTGCCAGTCTTTGTGAGGGAGTTCTCTGTTATCTTCTCAGTTGAGGGAAGTGGATTCCAGTAGGGAAACAAAAAGAAAAGGGGGGAAAAAAAGAAAAAAAAAAAGAAAAAAAAAAAAAAAGTAGTGTGGAGGCTGGACAAAAGGTTGTTTTAAACAGCTTTGTGCTTAAAGGGACTTTGTCCCATCCACTCTGACTCCTGTTTTCCTTCACTTCGTTTAAGAGCAGACCTTCCCCTAAAGCAGGGCAATAGCTTCTGCCTGTGGAGAATATCAAACATCAGTCAAAGAAATGCTCAACACTGTGATACGTTTTTTCTCTTTTGAATCTTATCCTTATTTGAAATCACATTTAGCCTATGCAATTTGAGACGTGGTTTTGTGGCTGGAAGGCAGCTAAAAGTGTGTGGCATTTTATATATGGCAGTTCTGTGTGGTTGGCTTTACCCACACCATATATACCATATACCACGCAGTTATAAAGCAAACCAAAATGCATACCTTGCTAATTTTCCCTATTTCAGCTTTTGCAAACTCCATCATTAGCTGCTTTGCTTATAATTTGTATGAACTGTCCATCCAAACTGGATATTTCCAGAGGTTTTGAAACTGTAATTTTCCCTTGTTACTGAAGTGGCGATTTTGAATGGCTGTGTATTTTGCACAAAAATAGAGTAGAACGAGTAGTAGAAGGGGAATTTTTAGAAGGATCAGGCTCAGACAGCTGCAGAACAGCAGCCTGTGTAGGTCAGCCCGTGCTGAAAGTTGCAGCTGAGGCGACTGTGCTGAGGAGATAGAGCTGTTCTAACTGCAGTCCATTTGTAATGAGATAAGGGATGCTGACAGGAACACTGAGTTAGTGGCTCCCCTCCAAGGAGAGCTATTGACTGAACATTAGGTTTTGCATGAGATGGTGATGCAGTCGATAAAAGCATCAGGCCTTGTTTGGAGTTACACCACCGATTACTCCCTAATTTGCTGCCTGGAAGTGAGCCACGGGCATTTCAGCCTTGTGTTTAGTGTTGATGAGATCTAGAGCGAACATTTAATCTTATGTTTACTAGAAAGCCACTTGTAAGGAGGATGCAGCGCCACAAAAGGGTAAACTCTCTGATGGCTTTCCAGCAGTAGAGCTTTGTTTTAGCAGTCACCCAGTTCAAAGCTGCAACTTGATAAGGATTGTTCACTCTGTAAGCTGTAGCTCAGGGCAATCTGTAAAACCTTTGATGAGTGACTTTTTTTTTTTCCTTCAAGGTATGTGTGATGTTTACCTGGTGACTAAATCAAAGTACTCTTTTTCCAAATTACAGCAGTCCCAATTCTTCAATGTGCTCTAGATGGAAAGGGTCATCTATTCACTTGTGTAGTCTCACTGCTGGGAGTCCACAGTTGTCACGGGCAAGCAGTTTGCAGAGCTCTTTTGCCAGCCTCCTCCTCTTGGCTTTGGCAGATTTCTTATCAATAGTGTTTTATCAATGCTGTTTGATTTTTAGATTTATTCATGAGGTGAATTAATTTGAATGCTTTTTTATTATGTCTAGAAAGTTACTGAGCATGTACAGGAGATGTGTGATTTGCCTTGCATCAGGGCTACAGATTAATAATGTTTAGCAGAAATACAGCTTCAAGTGTAAGGCAGCAAATGGGAAAGGAAAAAAATACAGGAGAGGAGAAAGAACGGTAACTGAAGTAATCTTTAAACATCTTTCAGGAATGCATTTGTGAGATTTCAGTGTAGTTCTTCCAAGGAATTGGTTCATTCAGGTGCCTAAAAAAGAAGTCTTCTCCACAAGAAAAAAATGCAGCCCAGAGATTTGGTGCAGAAATTAAATTAGTTTAGGAGATTGCGGATATGAGGTTTTTCACTCCTTGGCTTTTCAGGCATTCACAACATGTGCTTTCCCTCTCCAGTGGTGATTTGGATCCTCTATGCAATGAAATATGCAAACTTTAAATAATTACAGTGGGAAAGAGTCATACCACAAAGAAAAGTGTTGCCCAAATCATCACTAACCCTAGCTGTGGTTTAAATTCTTCAGAAGAGGTCAAGTAACATCTGTTTAGGAACCTTACCAGTTTCATTACAGTTGGCCAGTCTCCCTAAAGATATCCTCCCTTATCATTCAGCGTATGAGGAGATGCTTTTTCCCATTTTGGAATTCCTGTTGCATGAAAATTGAGTTTCCATTCCTGTTCCATAGGAAAGATGAGCAATCTGTGCACAACCTATGAATTCTGACTAATTGCACATATTGTTTAGCACTATGGGATGTGTGTTTGTTATTGCTTTGGCTGAGGTCAAGCTGGATTAGAATGTGTTTGTAACATTACATAGCTGCTCCAAGGGTTCTGTTCAGGCTTAGACTGCCCTGTCCCTCCAGTGAGGTCATTCACGAGGAGGTCAGTTTTGCCAGCCCTGCTGTAAATATGCTGATAGCCTCTGTCTGCCTTCAGCAATGCTCCAGTCCTTCCAGCATGGGAAAAGTCACACTTTGCACAGACCATTGGCATAACTTTGTAATGACTTTTTCTCTGTATATCTGAAACTCAAAAAAAGGGAGTTTGTGAATCACGTAAGCCTTTCGTCTGTCACTTTTGTATATGCTGGAACCATTCTGACATGGTGACAGTCATGTTTCAGGAAGGATGTTGCTCAATTTCATGTTTTGTGTAAATTGTGATTGATGGGGATTTCCAGCGTTACTTTGAAAGAGATGTGTAAACCAGGAGAGGCTTCCAGAAGCTGCAGAGTAGGGCAGAATGCAAAAAGCAAAATAACATGGGTTTAAAGTAGGAGTTTTCTTTAGGTTGTTGAACACTCATCAGAGATGGAAAGCTGAAAAGGATATATTTTAAAGTCCAGAAACTCGAGAGCAAAAGTCCTGAACTATGCTAGAGATGCTGATGGAGGAAAATAAATGTTTTGTGGGAAAAAGAAAGGGCGGGACTTTAAGGGAATACACACTGGCCTTATGCTATCTGCTTGTTGGAGTATGGCCTGATGTGAAGGCAAGAACATTATTGTAATGTTTAATTCCTTGTATCTCTGTGTCCACTGCAACCTGGCCCTGACAAAGCCCACCCAGAGGTGGGACTCCTGGGGGAAAGTACATTTAATTTTTCCCATTTACTGTAGAGGTTCGTCAAAGTTTGGATATCACCTCTAATGTTCTTGGGAGCTGGGTGGGTGGGTTGTATGTGCTTATTTCTGTTGATGGTTGGCTCTAATTAAGAGAGGGCTTATGCACAGCAATACACCAGAGGAGCCATGGACTAAACCAGCACCACCATGCTGCTACTGACATTAAGTGATATTGTTCTTTCTTTTGCTGGAGGGCAATATTTTCCTCAGAACAGAATGTCCCCGAGGTAGTGTAAGGGATATTAAAGTCAGGCAGATGTATTCAGGCTCTTATAGCTGTTCAGTGTTATGATTTAATTAAATTAATTAAGCCAGAACAGTACTTGAGCACTGAATAATTTATCAAAATAGATTTAAAGGGAGAATCAAAACAGTGTGTCTCTCCAGATTTTATCTGGTCTACACCAAACTTTCTTGTGCTGTGATCATCCTCTGTAAACAGGCAGGCCCTGGACAAAAGTCCTGAAAGCAGCTGAGGCGGATACTCTGGGAATCTCTGCTCAGTGTATGTAATATGGCACAGAATTTAGAAGCTGGCTTCTAGGCAATAAATGTGTGAGGAGAGTGTTTGTGAAGAGATGTGACACAGCACAGGGGGGGTGGGAAGCCTGCCCAGGCTGAGATTTCCCCTGAGTGAATGATCCACAGAGCTGCGTTCAGAACCCTCCGTGGTCTGGGAGGAAAGTAAAGGAACATTTGCTGCAGTACACTCTAAGGAGATTGGCAACATCAAGGGTGGGCAGGGATGACTGGTCTTTAACCTTTTCAGGCCACTGCCAACATGAGTGATATGTGATGGACTGTTGGATTTTCTTGAGGCTCAAAAGCCCCAGACTGAAACATCAGTTTAGATGAAGCTTCTGCTTCCAGCTTGCTGGATTTTGCTGGCATAGGATTTTTCATTTTATCAAATGGGTCTTTTGTGTGCTTTATGACAGTTGATGCTTGTGAAAGGACTTAATTGAATGTCTAAGCATTAATTGCATGCAGAGTTGATGAAATGTATCTTGGTAGGGCCTATAGGAAGGAGGAGGAGTTGAAGTACTGCAAGAAACTTTCATATTTTTCTTGAAATGGGTTGAAGCTTGTTTTTTTTTTTCTCATAAATGTTTTAAACCTAGTGTCCTTACTCTGCTTTTGCTTTTGTTGTCATGCTGTGCTCTGGTCAGTGTCCTGCTTTTTTTCCTGGAAGAAACTTTCTTTCAACTGTCTTTCACAATTAAGCTGTAGGTCTTCAGAGTGAAAGGTAACTCTTTAATAGCACCAGCAGCACACAGGAGGTAAATGTGTACTCAATAAATTGAACCTATAGAAGATTCTTTCTTAGGAAGGCAGATGGTAGTTAGATAAATTGGAATTTGGATCCTACAACAAGAGGATTTTACCAAAACCCCCAGGGCTCATAGGGGTGCAGTTCTGTCTCAGTCCAGCCCTGAGGTGTAGACTGAACACCACATTGGCTCTGTTTCAGGCTCTCTTGAAGTTCATGGGGGTAAGAAATCCCCTGCTTTCAATCTGTCCCTGAGAGGGAATAGTGCCAGCTTTGAACCACGAAACCGCTTCCTGGTGCACCTGTGTTTTCCTTGGAGGACTCCCATGCAAACCAGGTCTTGCTCAAAACTGTGGGGTCTGAGATCAAAGCCCAGGGCAGAACGGCTCTGGAGGCAGGAGCAGAACAGAACCAGCCACAGTGCAGTGGGGTTTCCTGTGGGAAATCTCTTCAGTCCTCCTGAGACTATGGCCATGAGGAAAACCACAGCTGTGGAAGGAACTCAAGTGATGCTGGGCTGGATGCAGCTGTGCTGTTCTGGGGGGAAGGATGCACATCTGTGTTTGTGACTCTTGGGTTGCAAAACCAGCAGCTTGCAGACTGGGCTGGGTTGGCAGTGGTACCAGAAAGTAAAGCCTTCACACTTTACTCACTTTCCCCTCTACCATGTAAAGCAGTACCTCTGAGACTTGTGAGAGAGGGGTTTTTTTTTGTTTTATTTGGATTTTTTTTTGGTAGTGTCTGTGTAAATAAAGACCAGTGGGATTAGTTACCTTCAGCAAGTAATTCAGTGAGAAACCTTGCTAAAATCTCCTATTTATATGGAACAAATGTTGAAATCTACTAACAGTAATTTGCTATCCAACTCTAGCAGAAATCCAGTCAATTTTCTTTTAATCCTTTATGACTATGGCTTAACTTGTGATCTACGGCTTACTGCTGTTCTAGAAGGCTACTTTTTGCAGACTTGTGATAGTGAACTGTATTAAATCTGTCTGAGCAACCCTGTGCCCAGAATGCCTATATATAATTACCATCCTGTTCGTTAAGTTGTAAAGAATAATTACTCTGGAGGCATCCATATCGCTGGACAACACACCTGCCTCTCAAGAGACAATGGCATTAATTGTCAAGTGTGTATTTTTAACTTCCTGCACAGCTTACATCAGCCTGCTTTGCAAAATCTAAAATCAGCAAGTAATTTAGCTTTCTTTCAGTGCTTGGAAAGCATGAGGATTTTAATTTCCTGAAAGGGCTAAAAAAACCCCCAAAAAGCAGCCATCAATGATCACTCTAAATCTAGTGAAGTGTGGAAGCAGCATGTTCACTGAAGATAGCTTCTTCTTGTCCTGTATACACCCTATATTATTTTTTGTGATGAGTTTGCATTATTCATACCAGATGGCATATTTGTTTTACTATCCATCAGATCTCATAGTGTATTAACTTGAAATATTTTCATCAGTAAGTACTGAACTGTTGCATTTTGTTCAACGACACAACTCTGTATCAGCCTTTTAAAACAGAAGGAGAAAAATGACCAGTGTCATCATCTTTGTTATTGTGGAAATTTTTGTGTGAAAGAGTATAAAAATGCTATCAGAGATGTTTATAGTGTTGGTTACAGTACTAAATCGTATGACTGGATCTATGCAACTGTACAGTGTTTCTAAGAACTCTTTTTTTCTTAATTCCTCCAGGGCACTGCTTTATTTAGGAGTTTTATATAATGATTTGTTTTGTTTGCAGTGCACTAAGGTAGTGTCGCATGAGTACAAAGTTAGGAGCAGATTAACGGTTTAAAATATATGTGAGAATGAAGACTTTTACCATTTTGTGCATTTTGTTCTAAGATTATCAGCTAGATAGTTCATCTGGAAAAAGTGTACCTGAAGTCCCTAAACTTCAGACTCTTATGGTTTTTAGGTGAGCCTGCAGAGGAGAGCAAATTTGTATTTACAATTTTCATAGTGTTTACTTCAATTAACATTTAAGTTCATAGTTCCAAGAGCAAAGCCTCTGGCATGGCAATAGTTTCTAGCTGTAATGAGTGTAAAAAGGACTAAAATTGAAACTGGATTATAACTGTAGTCTTTTATAATTTATCGAGAAGATGAAAAGCCAACTGAAGATCAATCATCAAAACTGTACCAAATTTTTCTTCCCCTTTTGAGTTCAGTTATAGGATTAATAGTCAGCAGGCAGAGTCACTGATACTTAAAACATAATTCAGACTTCCCTTGGTCAATAATGTGTTTTCTTTTATATGCAAAATGACATGTTAGAATTACAGAATGTGTTCTGAATCATGCCTATGTGTGGGCATGCCCAAATGTTAGGCAATATGATGAAATTGCATCATTGACTTGGTTTACCTGGGAAGAGAGACTTGGTTAACCTGAGGGCTGGTAGTATGTTGCTGCAGAATTAATTCTTGTAGGAGTATGTAATTCTTCATTACAGAAGAGGTTCGTAGAATTTAAAATAGTTACAAAGAGTTTTTTTCAATAAAAAACAAAGAATAACAGTATTGTAGATTTTTTAATGACATAAATGGGGCCAAAATGAAGAGAACAGTACATTTGGAACACAAGAGTTTGGTAAAATTGTGGACTAGATTACTTGTCCTAATCTACAATAAAAGGTTGCAGACATTTTAAACTCCTTTTAGTATAAGATGATATCAGACTATTGAAATTTAAAATAGGGTAAATTACTTTATTGTTGCAAAGGTTTAAAATCATGCTTAATGCCATAAGAACTAAAATAGTCTTAACATACACCTTTCTCACAAATTCTTGTGTGTCCAAACAATTACTTTGTTTACCCATAAAATTTCTCAGTGATTTTAGTATAAACTGGTACATCTCAGTGTGGATCCTCTGAGGTTTAGTTCTCTTGTGTAGATTTAGATTAATTTATATGTAATTACTTCTGTCAAGTCCAAATAAACTTTGTTCAGTGTGATTTAAGTGTGTCCACAGGAGCTTTTTAAGTCTTAACTAAGCTTATTTATCATACCTTTGAATATTTCAGTTAAGGGAAGAAAAAGAAGATACAGTTCATCCGTCTGGATATTCAGATGTCAGATTACATAGCAGTACCAAACATTTCTTGCTCTGCACTCTCTGCATGTTGCTGCCTGGTTTTATTTTCTTGGACCATAAAAAGTTAATAGTGTTTATTTTTAACAATAGTAGTTGTAGTACTTTTACTAATTTTTGTCTCTAGGCAAAATCTTGTTCCCTGTGAAGTATAGGATTTTTTGCCAGTGGAGTTTGGATTTCACATTCAGTTGTGATTAGATTTAATATTGTGCCACCTGATGTGATGTAAAACTTCCTCCTTTGGTGATGATCCAGGACACTTGTCTTCTTAAAAGACAACTTAGCCACAAGTGCCCTTGCCTTTATTTTTCCCAGGCTGAAGTTGTGCAGGTGGAGGCAACAGACTGAAAATGATAAAACTGGCAGGAGCTGCTGGGACCCTTCTCCTGCCTACACTGCCACCCTCTTTGGGCACTCAAGCATGTGGTCAGGACCTGCTGCTCTCACACCTATGTGAGGGCTGCTGGGGCAAAATTAAAACCCTTCTGAACAAAGCTGTGACAGATACGATGAGTTTTAGTAGCTGGTGAGTGAGTGATGTAGCAGAAGGTGCCTCGTTTGCTTTTTCCTGGCTGTTAATGCAACATTAAGCAAGTCTGAAGAAAATGAACTGTGGAGACACAGTTAATAGGGGGCATTGTTTGAAACCTCATTTTATCTCCAGCCTGCTCTCTTAGTCATCCAAGTTTTGCTGAGTTTTAAAAATTACTTGTTCTGGTAGCAAACCCAGTGAAAGTTGGACTTCGGTTTCGTAAGCCCTCTTGGTATTTTCAGGGAGCTTTCTGTGAGGAAAAAAAAACACCAAAAAAACCCCATAACAAATGCAGGCAGTGCTTCTTCAAAGCCCTTGCAGACACAGAGTCCTATTGCAAAAAGGCTTTTCACATCATTGATCGCATCAACAGTATATTTTTAAAAAAATTAAAAACCTTTCCCTCATAATTCATATTACTAGTTTTTTGAGGAGCTGTGAAAAAGAAAATTGTGGCTGTAAAGCAATTCTTGGGCTTTGCCTTTTCTAGTTTTCATGACTTTAAAAATCTGCCTTAGCTGCAGGCATTTTCTTTCTCTTTTTTCCCCCTTCTCTCATAAAAACTATTATTTTTCTAGTTCCCCTAGACCAACAGTAAAAAGAGGTACTGGTATTACTGTTGCTGCAAGTAATTCCATGATCTTTGCTATTAGATTAGCAAGTGACCTTATACATGGAAAAAGGTTGCTCAAAGGCTGTTATCTCCTCTCACTACAAGGCTTCAGGACTGCGTGTCACTATTATTTCTTCCTGGATGTGCAAATTGTTTCAGAAAGCCAATAACTGTCATAAGAAAATGCAAAATTCTTCTGTGCAGTGTGAATTTTTCAGGGTTTTGCTTCTCCATTTCTTGATTTACTTACTTATCTGTAAATAAAAAAATTATAGTTCATTTTTCAAGTACAGTGTGTTTTCAAGCACTGGTGACTTTGTGTGTTTTGAATATAACAATGTGGGATTGAAGTTATAATTGGTTCCATCAATATCACCAACTGTTCCCCACAATATTTTAAAAATAGTTTTATAACTAAATCAGACCATGCAATGCAAAACTTGCATGAATGAGGTCCAAGCTGTTGTCGTCTCTTTATATTACAAAAAAACATTCACCTGTTTCTAGAGTACAAGTGTAAATGAAAAGGTCGGTAATTGAACACAAATATACTTTTATTATGAACTTGAAATGGAATGAAGCATCCTAGAAGCTGAAGATGTATGTCACTGTGCAGCTTTGAAAGCTACTTTATGTTTCATTTGCAGCAGGTGAAGTAAAACGTTAAGGAGCGTGACTAGCCAGCCATACAATGTTCCCTTAAAGAGCTGTGATTTGTAGCTTATTCAACCAGAAATTTCCTAAGACAAGGATAATCATTCTGAAAGCGGAGTACACAAAACCTGACCTACTAGCCTCTTTTTTTTTTTCTTTAAGCTTTTATCTCACAATTCATCTGGGGAGTGGGAGGGAGAGAATTCTATCTACTTCTCAGACAGACTGTCATAATTTCTGCTCAGAGTGCAGCAGGGATACACTGCCACGTTTGCTGGCAGTGTGTAGCGCACTAGCCCATCCTCAAGGGGTACAAACCTGAATAGAAGGAAAGTGTTATTGCCAGATGTGCCTTTGGTCTTTGCCCTGCCTGAAACCTAGCAGGGAAGGCATCATGGGAAAGGGAGACAGAGGAGACAATTGCTGGGCAGTTCCTGCTTTTGTCCTTTCCTAGCAGTTATGTAGATGCTGTGCAGTAGGGATGGGTTGAGGAAGGGGAACAGACCACAGAAAATTACTTTATTTTATCACCTTCCTGGAGTACCCACCCTCCTGAAAAGTATCTGAAAGCGGTAAGGTGGTCCTGCCCACCTCCTGCCTAGAGTTGGATGGTACTTACTGTAAAAACAGTCATCCTTCATTCCTCAGATATATTGATCTCCAAAAAAAACCCAAAAATCTCGTTGTGAGTGAAAACAGCTCTTCCTTGCCTGCTCCGGGATAAAGTTAATTGTAGAAATGTTTCCCTCCTTTAGTGAAGGCCAGTAAAGAAGTAAATTCCATTGAAAGTTAGAAGCCAATGAGATATTCTTTATAGACCTGTGTAACTATTGTTCTTATCCCTTTCCTCCCTGGTAGGTGTGAATGAGATGCCTAGAACAAGTATAGGTGAGTTTCAGAGTTACAACTTTGGGTAACTTTCAGAATTCCTTTCTAGGAAGCACAGTGTTCTTTTTTGTTCCTGTCAAATTAGCACTGCCCATAACATTGTACCCTTGATAATTAGAATATGTATGAAGGGAAAAAAAAAAAACAACAAAACAAAACTGGGAAAAGAAAGAATTAGAACAAAAGCAATAGTGCGAGACTCATCTGGATTCACAATCCAGTGCTAAACCAGACAAGTTTTGTTTTGTTTTGTTTTGTTTTTTTAGAATCATAGAAAGCATTGCCTTTCATCCTGGAAAAAGCACAGGCTTTCCCTTAGTCCTCCTTTGTTCTCTCAGCATTTCCTGTCTAGTTCTGTGGCCACAACTTGTTTTCAGGTCTCTTAACAGAACTGACTTGTATGTTCAGATTTTGCCTATCCTGGGCATCCTGAATCTTTTATTTGGCTGAACCTGGTTGTGTCCCAGTCAGAGGCTCTGTTGGAGTGTTGGGTCTTGTCCATTTGTGAAGAGAAACTACACAACTGGGCTTGTGCTTTCTCAGGTCTCTTCCCCAGTGTTCTTTCATCCAGAGCCTTGTTGCTTTTCCTTTTAGGTTCAAGACTTAGATTTTTTTTCTTGTAGTAATGTTAGTTAAGGATGCTCTTTACCTAGTGCTAGTAAGCCCTAATATATTTTTGAGTTTTACTGGAGAGAAAAATAACCACTAACCCAGACTTGTTTCCATTTGAATGGGTGTGCTAACAAAAGTGTTCCTTTGCTAAGAAAAAATAATCAAGTTTACAGTGGAACAAACTTAGCTAGAGGAAATTGTAAAAGCCAAAATCAAAAGGCAGTTTTTGATCAGACTGTTGCACTTTGCCATAAAGCTAAATTGTACTTTTCACCTGCAGTTGCCCTGTCTTCAGCATTGGGCATAGCACTTGTCACTTAAAACATCCAGTATTTTTCTTTAAAAACAAAAACAACAAAATAACCCATAAGAACAAAAACCCACCCCAAACACACAAACAAACCAACAAAAAAGAAAAAAAATACCAAAAAATCATGCTACTCAATGATACTGTCAATGAAAATTTCATCCAACATTCCTAGGAAGAAAAAGAATGAAATCCAGAAAATGAGAGGCTTTGCAATGCAGCTTTACTATGTGTGTTTCTGGATAAAGAAATAGAGTTGGAATTTAATTTCACACCTTGGGAAAAGGTGTTTTTTGAGAAAGCTTATTAGTTCCTTTTTGCTTACACATGTATTTAGCAAACATAACAAGTTCATATGAAGGAAAAGCATATAAACCACTGAAGAATGTCTCTTGAACCTTTACCCTGACTTGTAAATCACCATGTTTCAGTCCTGGGTCTCATCTTGAGCAGAAATTGCTGATTGTAGATTTGGTTCATGATGCCTCTAAATGTCCACTAGGGATTAAGGCAAGATCACAAATCGGTTAATTTGTGACCTCAGGAGGACACACAGGAACATTGGCCTCCAGAGGTGAGAGGCTAACACACAACCCTGTCACCCTGCTTTTCAGCCTTCAAGATTGGAGTCAGAACTTTCTCACACACTTTATGCAAACAAAGCAATGTTTTTCAGAATTCTTTATCTTGTTTACATTTTTTTTCTATAGGAGGGACAATTGATGGACACTTTCTAAGACCAGTGGAGTTGAAGAGGTTAAGCCTCAGTCTTCCAATGTGGTCTCTTCTCTAGAAATCTATATAAGCTGAAAGAAAAATTAAACTTTCTCTTTTCCCGCTCCGACTCTGTGGTGGCCACTGCGTCTCCCTCATGACGGTATTGTGCCCATACAGCCCACCACTGCCATCTCCCCATAGTGGTCTCATCCTCAGTAAAATCAAGGATTATCACTGCTTTGTGGGTTTTAATATTTGATAGGTGTGAATACAGAGTAACTGCATGGCAAAGAAAAACAAGAAAATGTGGACCAAAACAAACGATGCAGGGAAAGAAGAAAATTTATAAAGCCCAGAGATGGAAGCATATGACATTTGTCTGTTTCTCACAATTCCACATACTAAGATGAATCTAAGGGGATGCAGAAAATTTCCTTTTATGGCTAACAACCATAAAGAAAACAACCAAGCAAAATTTCTTTTAAGAATCCTTGTTCCAGTTAATAAGATTTCCAGTGGATCTTTCAATTTCTTCCACTGTGATACCAAAAAAAGTGGCTGGTAAAATATGTTAAACAAGGACAGTATATTACCTTTTCCTCTTTGAAGGATGATGACCTGATGATTCAAAGCACAGCTGTGGGCATCACCAAGATCTTTGCTTAAATGGAGATGGTGCTAATGCCCCTAGCAATGTGCTGAATGAAATATTTGGGAATTTTCCCACATTACATAAATTTAACAAACTTAGCAAAATATGTTGTGTAAGGCTTATCTGAGAACACCTTTTATAGTATGAAATGAACAATGCACGGAGGAGAGAAATTTTAGGTGATTGATTTAATTTTGCAGAAAATTTATTGTTTCCCTTTCCTTATGAAATAATAATTTTAAAGTATTATATTTTACATGGAAAATTAATGGCTGCACTAATTTTGCAGATGATTATTCTTCATTTTAAAGTGTGTAGTGAGCTAAACAAAAAGGACCATTTGTAAGGACTGCTGGATGGGAGATGATGGATCATTTTGTAAGGAAAGGAATGATATTCTATTGTATTGTATCTACCAAAGTGTTTTCACTCTGTGTGTGCTGTGGGATCACACAGGACCCTTCTTTTATTTGCACATCAGTGTGTGGCTGTCCTGGGAGGGGAGCCCTGGGAGAGCCCAATCTGATCCCAGGTCTGGTCCCATTGTAGTGTGGTGGGATGTTGCTCCTTGTTTGGCATGAAGTTAAAACCAACACAGTGGGCATGCCTCCTTCATTTTTGCATTAGGAATGGCTGTCAGGAGAAAGGCTGCTGAGAATATTAGAGGAGGTTTAAGGTATCTATACAAGATTTCATTGCTGTTAGGTTGAACAAGGTCTTTTGTAATTTAAGAATGTTACTGATATTTATATTTTTTCTTAATAAGCATGATAAGCAATTTCAACCTTAGTTTATGATTTAGGAATTTGCTGTATCTCTCGTAGTATGGCAGAGCAAATAACTTCATTAAATACGAAGATGTCTTCTTGAAACATTCAAAACATAATGACTGTTTTTGTAGGGTCCTTAGGACATTTGTCAAACCAAAGCTCTTCATCAGATCTGATTGCCATGGAAAGCAAGATTACAGAGACTTCATATTTAATGGACCTTAGTATAACTTTTAAATATATATTTTTTTTTAAATGACAAAGTCAATTGAGATAAGAATGTGTTTTCTTGTCAAGCACTAAAAACTGAATGGATGGTAAATTCTTCATAAGGAGGCCTTGCTTTGTTTTCCAAGGGTGTGCAATCCCTAAAAGTTATAATTTAAAAAAAAAAAAAATATCCAGTGTGGTTGCATTTACAGTTCCTTAATGAAGAACACAGCCATCATTTCCTTGTAAAAATGAGATGAGCCTTAAGCAAGCTTGTTAGATGTGCTAACAAGTCCATTTTCTTAATTCCTTTTTCTTGACAGAACATTCTTTGAAGATTGTGAGACTAGATCGATACAGAATGGATAGAGAGGTATCAGGCCCCAACAGAAAAGCATTTAACCAAATGATTAAGTGATTTTTTTACATACTAGAATGTCTCTCATCCACCCTCATGCTTACGTTCAGGTCTATGATCTAATTTTTTTTAAATTCACTGTATGGTTATTGTTCCTAATTGTGTATCTAGCAGAAGCTTGTGATGTATATAATTTGGCAGTGCTTCATTTTCTCTGTGCTGCTGTATATGAAAATGCACATTTTGCCAGCGCCTGTACAGTTTCTGTTTACCATGTTCACAAATGTCATCACCCTTTTTATGGCAGGCAACTGGAAGGATAACATTTGAGGCAGTATTCACATAGTGGCTGGTGCATCTCCGTTTTAATGTGAGTTATGCCACTGCCTATTGTAGGCAGCCCTTCATGACATCGGAAGTTTAGAGCAAGATGTTTATAATGTATGATGCAGGTTCCGCTTCTTTAATGAGATACTGCTCCTCTGGTATGTAAAATCGACATGAATATTTATGAGCCAGGCACAAAATCTACTTGCCCACCTTTCATTATGTTGATGAAATTGTAATGAGGCTTCACCCGCCTGTCAAAAAGTTGCTTCCCTTGGATGGATTAGCAAAGAGAAAATTTGCAGCGCAGTTTGTCTGGGTTTTCTCCCTGAATAAGAAACTCTTCGCTTTCCAGTGTGACTTGAAGTTGAATTTGGAAAGATTCGCTGTAGTCGCTGTACTCTGTCTGCAAGATGGGTGACAAGAAGGGAGGGCAATTCAGGCAGTGTTTGAGTGCAGGATGGAAGTGCCTAAGCCCTGGCACTCCGCCTCTTGTCTCACCCGAGGCTCATTAAGCCGGATCCCAGCCCGGCGCCCGCTCCAAGGCAGCGTGGGTGTCGCCCTGATGAGTCGGGGCCAGCCCACCCCTTGGCAGACCCAGTGGGTGATAAATGTCCGAAGCCCTCCAGGCTGACTACACATTTTTCATCATTAATCCGGCCTATTGTGAGCTGGTCACTCACATTGATTCCAACTAGAGGGCATCATCTGCTGTTAAGAGGGTGATGACTCGCTAAAAATGAAGGCCTGAAACTAATCAAATATAGTTAGAGCCTTTGCTGGCAGCTTGCTTGGATTGCTCTAGGGCACTAATAGGGAAGCTGCAGACATGTGGGCAGATCCCTCCAGGCGCTTGCGGGCCTTTGTATAGGAATGCGATGGTTTCCTTTGACAGTGAGTTGTGTTATCCTACCTATTACTGAGTCAAATGCTGTTAGGAGAAATTCTGCTGTCTCTTTCTGCATTTTTTTCTCCTGGTTGTTTGGCAAGGGAAAAAAAAAGCCCAAAAGCAGGGTGAATTTGGAACCGGTAATGTAACACCCATCCTGTCAAGTCAAGATCAGGCTAAATGATCGTGCTACAAAGAGGAAAGAATTCCCTCTGCAGCAATCTTTGTCTGCCTATCGAAATCATCTGCCTGTCTTTTCTTCTATTTAGCTACTTATTTATCTATTTATCTAAAGGCTTAATTTCTTTTGTTAAAAAGCAACGCATATGCCCGGCTTGATGCCTAATTTGGTGTTTGTCTTTGAATAGTTGTAATTTGCTTGTATGGAATGAGTCCAGCTGAGAAGCAAAGGCTGAAGATCTGTGTAAATCATAGCCTCAAGTAAAATTACAGATTTTACAGAAATTATAGAAATTACTGAGTTAATGTGTTTGTAAGCAAATTGTCCCCTGTGGTTCTTCTCCTTCACCTCACTGAGCGTGTCCCTCTTCCAAAAGTTCCCATCACTGGAGGTTCCCCTTGGAGGAATTTAACATTGCCCATTTAATCACAGAGATCCCTTTTCAGGAATGTATCCATTGTTGGCAGGAGGCTTTCCAAGAGTCTGCATTGCTGGGGGGTGCCCCCCACCCCTCCTGGGATTGTTTTTTCTGGGGTTCTCCTACTGAGAGTGCATGTTGGAGAAAGCCAGGATGCTTAATTGGTAGCTCGTAAAGCTCTCTCGTAGTGAAATGCCTTGCCCACAGTAAAAGGTTCATAAATACATCGCACAGCATTCTAGTTTGTTTTTATTACAAGATGTGCAAATGATGCCTAGTGGCAGCTTTTCAGGATGTGAAGCTGTTGCTCTTTTTTTAGCATTGATTTAGTCCTCTTGTAAGCAAGTTCAACTTCCAGGTCATGTTTTCTTAGAAAGCTGTTTATGCCACAGGAGTAACCACTTTATGTTGGGAAGAATTGCTGAGAGTGCTGGTCTTGGCCATTCGTTTTGGCATAATGCATTGATGAAGTGATCTACTAAAAAAGAATCCAAAGAACAAAAAGCCTTTCCCCCCCCCCATAAAAACCCTCCAACACAAAACAAAACAGGACTGGTTTCCTCAAAAAAAAAACCAGAACAGCTGTTGTTTGGAACTGAGGGGTGAGAGGAAATTCCCTGCTGCAGACTTTCTTAGCCTCAAACAATCTCATTGAAAGCAAGCTAATTGAGGAGCTCCGAACCGGCTTTGTGAGGGCGTGCTGGGGAGGAGCCAGCAGGGAATTTGCTTCACAAATACCCTCCTGCTCTAAAGCAAAACGAGAATGTAGAGGCACCCGAAGGGTCACGGTTTTGCAAGGATAGGCTGGACTTAGCCAGCTCCTAATGAACTCATCTAGGATACCAACTTTTTCTGCCAACCCCTAAGTTTCAGTGCCTTTTCCTGTGCTGCTGTGGGATCTGCCTTCCCACACCTGAAGGGGCAAAGGGCGAAAATGCCCTCTGTGGAGGCTTTGGCACAATTATTGGCTTTACCCAAGAAAATGCAACAGAGTTCAATTACTTATGGGACTGATCATGTTTTTAAAAGTAAAACTGCTTTCTTCTGTACTTCTTTGGATCGTTTAGTTTTGTCATGGCCTTTTGGGGAACCTCAAGTTTGAATGAAAAAGGTGAAAATAATTGAGTGTTAGATATCGATTTCAGTCATACGTTTTCTCTTGGAATACCAGACCTACCTTTTATGCAAACGTTTGTTTGCATAACAGATGCCCTGATAAACTATATAAATACTTGCCCAGATTTTCCAGGATTTTATTTAATTTTCCTCTGTCAAATCCAGATATTGTTCAGAAGAAAGAATATTCATGTACTTCAATATTAGGTTTCTCAAACCATTCTCTTATGTTTTGCTTCTTGTTTATATTTTAGCATTGTAGATGGTTGAGTATTTTTGAGGGAAATTTATGATATCTTGATAATTTGATTCAGAGAATGTTATAAGTATTTATTGTCTATTCAGCATCTTCAATAAAGTGAGCTATTTTAATTTCTCCTACCCATAAGTAAATGAATGAATTATTACTTTGCTCACACATTTAGAGGCCAAGGAATGATTTTACAAATAATATCAAAAGGAGAGAAGGCAGCCAACTGTGAAATTACTGATCATCTGGATTTTCCCTTCAGTTTTGACTGCATATAGTGAACTGGAATAAATGCATTTTCTGCAGTATACAGCACTACTGCCTTATAGTAGTTTATACCAATTTACTTCTTTTGATTACATGTCCATCTTACTAGAGGAAAAGTAGTGTACTGGATGGTTTGTAACTTATTTTCTAGTGAACCTTCATAAGAGGTTACATAGGGCTGGGAAGGGAGGAAAAGTCTTATTAATGTGTATTTGCCCTTAATGTCTTAAGAAAAATACTCTGAGGAGAGATTTCCCTTCCAAAAATGGAAACAGTCTTTCTAGATAGGGTTTTAATGCAAAGCGACAATGTAAAATAACTGATGTGTAATAATCCTTTTGCAGTGTAAAATGAAGTGAAACAATCTTTTGTTGAGTGTTTGGGAGTACACTGCCTGTATTAGACCTTAATTTCAGTTGTTGCTTGGGAAGGAATGAGCTCATTCACTGAACAAAGTCCGCAGCCCTGCTCCTCAATCAGATAAGCAGAGCTAAGCCTGTCTTAAAGGAGTTGGGCTTTAGGAAGTTATAAATAAGAGACACTCAAGACCGACCTGTCTCATGCTTGTGGCAGGTTTTATGTGCCCTGCATTACATATGCAAAGGGTGATTGGCTGTGTATATGATGAAAGGGAAGTTTATCAAAATATCAGTGACCCTGTGACAACAAATATTTCAAGGCTAATTTTAGGGTGAGAGTGGCATGTTTATAATGAAATGGGTGAGATACTGTCAGTGATCTCAGTTAGTATAACCCTTAAGAAGAAAACCCAAAATACTTCCCTTAAGGGGACACCATCATTTTGTAGGTGGGACACTGCGTTCATTGTACCTGGAGACTACTGTGTGCTTAGTGATGAAAGCTGCATCAAAAATCCCCAGTTACTGATGGCTTAGAGAGCATGATGTGGGGGTGGGTTGGTTGGTTGCTTTGATGCTGGGCTGTTCCAGCAGATCAGAGCACAGAGCACAGCCTCATCATGTCCCCAGACAGCTCCACTGGCAAAACTGGGGAAGCCAGAAAATGGCAGAACAGGAGGACATTGCTGGGACACAGTGTAACTTTGGAAACTGGCACTGTGAGCAGAGGAAAATACAAGGTCAAATTGTACTCTGGTACACTTCAAGATAAATTTGTGATCAAATATTTTGTTATTCTGGAGCTTGTATTGAGTCACTTTGTACATGCTGCTGCTGCTTGAAACAGCAAGGAACTGGTGACTGCAGTGTGTCACAATGCCGTGTTTGCTTGGAGCATGTTTAGATTAGATTTGTAAATTAAATTGGGTTAAATGATACATGATTTATATTATTATCTCCTAAGCAAACCTCATCTTTCTTGCCTTCTTTCCAGTTCTGTGACATGCAGCAAGTTCTCTTTAGGCTCTCTGCAGTGTTTTGCACTTGTTATTTGTTTTGCATGGATAAAGGGAGATTGTACAAACACCAAGGATACTCATGTGCTTACGTAAAGCATCTGTGCCTCTTTTGTGGTGCTGGTGGACCATTCTGTTGCTGAGGAGTTGAGGTGTGATTTCACAGCTCCCCAGTGACACTTAGAGGCTGTTTCAGACTCTGTTGCCCAAATTGCTCTGTGGCATCTCTTCACAAGGTCTTCCCTTTGCTTGGATGTCCTGTTGCTGCTGATTCTATAGCTGTGTCTGAGGTAAAATGAGCTGTCTTTGGTAGGGTAACTTAGTTTGACTGAAATTACTCAGGGAACCATGACACAGTTAGAGCCTCTAGAATGAGGAAATTGGAGCTGTATTGAGAGGTATAAGCTGTTCACCATTCTGTTTTTCAGCTCACGGAGCCTTTGGCAAGAAAGGATACAAGAACAGCTGCAGAAGTAATCCTTAAAGGCTGTTCAGTGCAGCAGAAGTGTTTGATATTACAGAGAATTTATTTTGCAATCTTTTCTTCTAAAATATCAATATTCTGTGGTAAAGAAAGTAACTTTTTTCTGATAGCCTAGAGAGGGTATAGCTTTTGTCATGTGCGTTTTGCTTGTGGGAAATAATAGCAGCCATTGACCCCTATTACAAGTGTTGCAAAGTATTGAAGACATATCAGCCACAGTATCCAACTGAAACTATCTATTCAGAAGAGAAAATGTAACGTCTAGGTAGCCTAATTAGTCAGATCAATGTTCTTGGAGGTGGGGATGTGCCAGGACCTCGTGCCAGCAGTTATTGCCTCATGTGGTCTTAAACTAGCTTCATAATCTGCGTGATTAGAGGAAGCATTTTTCCTGTCTGTCAGGGGCAGACAGAAAAATTCTCTGTGATTCCAGAGGAAATGGCAGATTTCCCTCTGGCTGTACATACACATCACATTCTATGATATTTGGAACGGCTAGATTTTCTCAGAAAGTTGCTTTTCAAGGACCTAGGTAAATTTAGCACAAAAGAAACAGGAGAAAAAAAAAAAAAGGATTACCTTTTTTCCCCCCTGTACCATTGACACGCTGATGCTTGGGTTTTGAGAAGTGCCATTTCTGTATAGCATGTTAGTATGTCAGGTGAATTTGTTTTGTTTTAATCTATTTTGGTGTGTTTCCAGTAGAACATCAAAAGCTGGTGATGGATACCAATGATCCTAGGGGAGTGAGTGATAGGGTATCATAATCTTCTATGTTGTCATGACAGGTGTTTTAATTACATTTTTAGGTGTTCAGTAGGTAGATATTGGTTGTATTAAAACAATTATCTTTCAGGTTGTGTCTTCACATGACCACAGGGCTCAGTAGCAGCCTGAAGGCCCAAGGCCATACATCTTGTAAAGCTTCTGTGTGTCTTGGCATGGCTATAAAGTATGGAAGGTCAATACATACATGAAACTTTTCAGTAGGCATATAGTGTGGCTGCTGAGCCAAAACATCAGAACTAGAGAGGAAATTTTGTTAAGTTTTTCATGCAGCAGTGGTATGTTCAGGCTGTGTGATGAAGAGCGCATTCTGCAGCTGTGAGTGCAGAGCCCTGGCACACAGACCCCTGAGGTGGGGAGTTAGTACAGTTTCCACCACCTTGTGAGAGGATTCCCAATGCTGTCTGGCCTGCTTCCATATTGAGCAGGAACACACCAGGACTGTAAGTTGCCCTTTTTGAATGATAGTTCTTACACTGTGGCTTTGATTAGTGACCACATGTGCTCGAAAACTCTAAAGACACAGAGAGTCTCAGCATCTTGCACGATCTACACATTTAATCTGTTACTTACTGTCCTTTCCCACTGCTTTTCTGCTGAAGATTAGATTTTCAAAACTGTTTGTCTCTGTACACTATTCAGTTGACTCAGATGTATCACATTCCTGGGAACTCAGTTTGTGCATGTGAGCCTGAGGACCAACATCTGCACCTTCACATTCTTCCTGCCCTTGATCCGTGCCAAGCATTGACAGGTAACTTGAAGGCAGGCAAGTCATGGCACAGGGTGAAAGGGAGGATTTAGTCAGTTTTATATGAGCAATTCTAAAATATTTATTTTAGAATTAATGCATTATGAAAAAACAAAATCAGCTTGAAGTAAAACCATGCGGGCAAGACTTTCAGAATTGTCCGAAATTTTTTGAGGAATCTCAATTCTTTCCTGCCTGAATTGAGGCATCTCTAAAGTATTTGCTTTACAAAAGGAGATGGCCAGTATTTCTGGAAAATTTTGCCCCTTGAGAAAAAGGGGAGAATAGCAGTTGGGGGATCCTGATGTAAAAACATTCAAAATCATAAGTAAATTAAAAATAATAAAGACTCCCAATATGAACCATACTGTTACAGACTTACCCTGTTATTCTTGCCAATGGTAGAAATTAATCCCTCTGGAAAGAGCCCACCCTTGGCCTCTGCTGTACTTTCCTCCCACTTGAATGCTATTCTCAGATTTCAAGTGGAACTTAAGTGGTAGGGATGCATTGGGCAATCCTCCTGCACACTTTTGACTTTAATAGTGGCAATGGGGAGAGTTTCATAACATAGCACAAAGACAGAAATTTAATTCATGGAAGGAACTTGTGTTGTCTTTGTCAGTAATAAAAATAAGAAAAGGAATATAAATGTAGAGCACTTTTCTAAGTACTGTTATGTTCAGACAAGTGTAAATGTCCTATGATGAAAATTATTAAATGAGATAGTTAAATTGACTCCACTTATGAGAATAAAGCAATTAAATTATTTTTAATGCACATCAAGATTCCCATGTACTTGTGTCAATATATTTGTCACAAAAATGGTCCATGTGCTCTTTGTATGACTGCTCTTTACATTTCTATTTTGTATTTGTATTGATCAGAATGCATTACTCTCCAATTAGGAAAACTTTGAACTTGATCTTTGCACAATAAGTGATCTCCTTAATTGGATGCATGTCCATGTTAAAAGTTGTACTGGCCAGGAACATCTAATGTGATAACAAATGACAAGCCAAGCAATGAATGTGAAGGGTGAGCTGTGAGTGTCCTTTCTTCCTGTGAGGAAGCTCTTTGCAGGAGTGTTCTGCTTGAAGGGATGTTAAAAGACATGGCCACTGATGGATGCTCCCCAGTTCCTCCTGCCACAAAACCCCAAGCCATGTGTTCTCAGACATACTGAAAATGCTCCCTAGCTGGATTTTGGAGCATTTTTAGTGAAAACATTTTATTTAAAATAGGATTTTGGTGTTTAACACATTGTATGAGTAGGCAAGTATCCTGGCCAGCTTTTAGCAATCTTTGAGTGAAGTGCATAGTTACAGTCGTAGAGACGTGCGCCATGTGCCTGCAAACTTCATTATGCAGTAAATTGTTTACCACCTTTTCATTGCCTCTGACCTGCTAAACAGTCCACTCATGAGAGCCTATTAGTCTTGACCTAATTAATATTAATGGACTGGAGCTACTTATAATTCGGGTTTAAATGGGCCATCAATCTTATGTTGGCTTGTGAGTGGTGCAGACCTCATAGTTTTGTTCCTTGCCCTATGTCAGTATCTTCAGTCTTCTGGAATTGCTGCTATATTTAAAAATAAACACCTGCTGTGCCTGCCAGTGTATAATTTTAGCACTATAAAGAAGTTTGAAATAACATTGAGAAGAAATACCAGGGCAAAAAAAGCCAGCTAATTTTTTCCAGTTTTGGCAGGCCTGAAGTTTGGCAGCAGAGTTATCAAGAAGCAATGCTGTGAGTGATGCCATGGTGGGGCAGTTGTCTTCACCTCCTGGTTTGGGACAGTCACCTGAGTCTTCCTCCTACACTTGGGAGGTTTGTGGTTAGTGCCTGATACTAAATAATTACTAAAGGTAAATTACCAAATATTTAGTTTCGAGTGAGAACTGAGAAGCCATGCTGTAGCAAGCCAAGAAACGAATTAAATAAGGTTCTTTTGTCATTCTGGTCTGTGTTGTACAACCAATTCCTAATGTTAATAATTGTGTTAGCAGTACCTAATGTGCACATTGTTGTTTTCTAATGCTTATACTTTAACATTTCATGTCAAGAGCAGAAGTCAAAATTTCTTTAGCTCCAAAATGTTAATGGAAGCTGACACTCCTCTACCTGAAATTCCCATCATGACACACTTTGCAATCCACATACTAGAGGACATTATCTCTTGTTCAATCTCATACAGCCTAATAGAAAGAAAGAATGGGTATTACTTAGTAGTCATGAAATCCCAATTTCTTTGTTATTTTAGAAGAATTATTTACTTCTATATTATTTTTATTGCATACAAAAATAGAATCAGTCCAACTGGTTGTGCTTAGGGTACTTGATTACAGGGTACATTCTTATACCTTTCAAAATTTTGTATTCTTCGATTTCCAGAAGATGACTGTAATTCTGATTAGACTAAAATTTTCATTCTGTTCCCTTCAAACATTGCCGTGAACAATGAATCAGTAGGAAAAAACACCCAACATTTGAATTCGTAAACAACAATAAAGTTATAGAGATATTTTTAACACAATAATTACCTAAATGGGATAGTATATTAGCACTGTAGATAATACCCTAACCCTACGGGATTTTTGTTTTTCTTTACTTATATTATATTTTAAAAACATCTCACTCCATCATCATGTTCTTTTAAATGGAATTCGGTTCCTGTGTAATGCATTATATCATCAGATATTCCGCATGGCATTCTGGAGAGTATGCTATTTATATACTGCAACCATTTAGTCATGTAAGAGATGTATTAGAATAATTTTCCTGAACACAATGCATGATTAAAGGACAATGTCAAAGTAATTTTTCAAACGATTTCCCCCTTTCTGTGTTTTTTATAATGGCCTTTTGGAAGAGCAATACTTGAGGCATATTCATTTGAAATCAAATAATGTCTCAGAACATTTTCTAACTTGCCTTGGTTCATTTTGGTGAGCTAATGAAGAGAGATTAATATCTGTTTCACTATTAAGACATTAATGAATTTTAAGTCCTGGGCACCCAACTTTGCCATTCATCTTTCCTGAGAGACAAATTATTGCATAACTTTCAATAGTGCTTCAGAGTTTTATTACATCTATAATGAGAATGCTTGTTTAAACAGCAGCATTTTTATTCTAAATGGCTAAGGGGCATAATCCAGTTGAAGTATAAATAACTCTGCAACTCAGTGATGAGGAAGTTCTTAGCATATTTTGATTAGTAAATGTCTTGAGTCACATTCAGAACAGCAGCCTACCTAATGCTTCTGACTTGATAGAAGGTAGGGAGCAAGGACAAACCTTTTTTCAAGTCATGCTTTGGGGTGTTTCATTTACATTCTTTGGGTTTTATATCTACTGCCTCCCTGATATGAAATGCTGACCTTTTATACCCAAAATCAAAAGTGTGTTTGTCCAAGGTTTCTTCACTCTGGGTTGCTGGATCTTTTGCCATCTCTAGCTCTTAAGTGGCGTGTCTCCCATCAGAATTTTCCAACCAGAGGTAGTATTAAGGCTTTACACTCTTCAGAGATGTCATAGCTTAGTAAATGTGAAGTTGGAGTGAGAGGGAGTGTTAGATTTCATCTATGTGTATAGTCTCTGGCATGAGGGATCTTGGTCCTTGATAGATGCTTGCAAGTTGTTGCCACAGTAGCAGTAAAGTTGTTCCTGCAGATGCTGTAGAAACTGATTGCATTGCTGCAAGCTGAGGAAAGGGGGAGAGCCCACCTGGATCTGCTTCTCTCCTCTAACATTCTCTGTGAGAGTGGGGCTAGGGGATTACTTATCCTAGTCCAGGATCCTGGATTAGGTCTGGAGGGATTCATGTGACTAGAATTATATGGGTGGTGTCTGCATTTTGTCTCTTCTGCTGCGATCCCTGGTCCCAGGCTTTTCTCCTCCAGCACACCAATTGTATGTGGTTCAGGCTTCATTCAAGTGGTTTGGAGAATTATTTTTTTATTTAAAGAAAAAAACCTAATATAGATAGTTCACCTATTTCCACAATATAGTTCATTAGCATTATTTTTATATTGTTGTTGCTGTTCCTGTTATTTTTTTTAATGTCTTTCTTTATCTAGCTGGGTTTTGCAGAACTCAAGCATGCTATGATCAAAGATTAATCTGTTGTAGAATTGACACTGATCTCAGCGATAAGACAGTTGAGTCCCAATTTATTTTCTTTTCTGAATATGAAGGTCTATTGCACTGCAGACATCTGGTGTTTTGGGCACTTAAAGCTGCAGATCCCTGACAACTCTGTTATTTCTGTTTAAATACGCATGAACTGTTGTTTAGGTAATCCACCCTGTCAAAATAGCATTAAGTGTAACATATTACTGACCTTCTCTTTTGTATAGTGTGGAGCACTGGAGTAGTTACTTATGCTTGCAGCTACAGTGGCTGTGTTGCCTTCCTTATACATTCAAATCTTTGGAAATGTCAAGATTATAGAGAATGTAATAGGCAGCTTCATTTATTTGTACATTTTATTCATTTAGCCCTAAACAGGATATGACATTCATCTTTTGAAACACAATCTTGGTCTTAGGGATAAAGGAATGTGATGAGGTAACTTGGCAAGCTACAAGCCTTACACTGCAGGTTGTGTAAAGCATACCATGAATGCAGTTCCTGTCCCCCTTTCTGACCCTCAGTCTGGATGGCTGCAGGAACCTGAAATCTCAGTAGTTGTAATTTTGCTTTTGGTCTTGAAGCAAGCTTACATCACCCCGGCAGTCATTTTAACAGTGATAATCAGAGCAGCACTTCAGTTCTCATACTTTCTCCCCAGCCAAGAGGGTCTGCAAGCATGTGGCAAGTGGCCACTCCTCAGTCAGACAGATAAAGGAGTTTAGTGATTGAATTGCTTCTGGAGTCCTCTGTAACAGAAGCTTCTCGGGATGGCATTGCACACAGTTGGTATTTCAAGGAAAACAGGCTTTGGGTTTATAGTCAAGCCATGGCAGTTCACCTGTCATGTAAACATACCCCTTTCAGTGGAAATTACAGTCTGTGTCAAATGAAACAAATCATGTGCTTTGATCTGGTTTTTTGTGGATTTTTTTTGTGTTTTTTTTTTTTTTTATTTTTTCTTGTGGACAAGCTAAAGTGGAAAGTGGTTTCTAAAGGGCCTTCTGAAATCAGTCTCTGCAAGTATTTTGAGTTATTGACCTTGACTATTGAGAATCGGCCTTGACTAGTCTTGGTATGTTTATGGATTTCTCTGCCACAGTTACAGGAGGAAGACTGTTTGCAGAACATATAAAACTCAGAATTGTGCATAAACTCTGTGATTTGATTTTCTGAGGCTGAAATAGAATTGACTATCGTTGTTCTGTTGTTTTTTGTTTGTTCTTAACTTTACAATGTAAAGTACTGCTGTAACGATAGGTGTGATTTAGAAGGTACAGGCTTGTCTTGCTGCAGATGAATGTATTCTTTTAATGGGCACTTAATCCTTGTGAAAGGTGCTGGGTTGTGACAGCACTTGAAGATGAATTCCTGTATTTTTCTGCAGTTGTACAGCAGGAGACAATGGCAAGGAGTGCTTCTCTCACAAATATGTCTGAACCCTGACCTAGATAGATCACCTTTAGAGATGAGTCTCTGTGCCCATTCAATCCTTGACCTCCCTGCCAAGACTCTCTCAGTGCTGCCAATTTATGATGTGGACCTTGGGCCGAGAGGACCAGCTCATTTCAAGTTGACTACCAAACCAAATGTGACTGATGGCAACTCGATAATGACCTGGAGGTGGTTTCAAGCCAGTGGTCACTGAGGAAATGCTCCCATCCTATTACAGATCTTCTGAGCCATCTAGCTTGTGGGGCAGGTGCTCTTCATTGTTGGGAGGGGCTTTTTGTCCAAATTCTGTGTTCATTTTCGTTAGGTCTTCAATGAATTGTTTCTACGTATCTGGGGGGCAAAAAAAAAAAATAATGTTGGGATTGCTTTTACATCAGGAGTTGCAAATTTAACATATTTGTGCAAAAAATTTTAGGAAGACAACTGTATTTAACTGTGACAGGTACACCAGGGGTTTTTTCCTTGCTGAGCTCTGCTTGTGAACAGTGAGCTTGTCAAAGGAAGTGGAAAGTGTGCATGAATGTGGCAGTGATGGCAGTGGTGGCTCTCCCTATTCATTAGCAGGTCATGCACAAACTGATGCCTAAGCAGATGCTTCCCAACTCTTCCAAAGAAGAGATTGGAGGTCTTTTTTTAAAAAAAAAAAATTGGGGAAAAAAATATTTGTGTTGCTATGCAATTAAATGTATGTGCGTGCATGTGTATTCTAAATATGCACACATTTAGACATCTTGAGTTAAAGTATTATTCATAAAATAATTTATGAAATGCTGACTGCAGATTGGTAGGCCCTATTCTGAATCTTTGCTAGGGTTTATCCTGCACTTACTGGGTAGCAGAAAAAGTCTCCCTGCAGCACTGATTCTGTGCTTTGTCCTTGTTAGTATTTTCAGTAGTTTGTAGGCACACAGGAAAAGAGAGCTTTACAGTGATTATTAGGCCTCTATTTCATGTTTTATAATAATTATCCTCCTTTATATTAGGAGGAATGAGAGCCAACTAATGCATTTTGTGAGATTTTTCTTTCCCCTATCTTTTCTTTAATAATTGACTCAAACCCAGCCTTTTTTTTTTTTTTTCTTTTTTGTGCAAATCATAATGGTGTCAGAGCCCTTTTCGTCGTTCCCGTTCTTAAACATTTGAATAACATTGCTCATTTGGAACCTGTCTTAACCTCAGCAATATGCTTAGGCTATTTGAATTCTTGTTCTCTTTTCCCTCTTTGTTATTCACTGTACAATTTGTTTAATGCTGCTGTAGCCATGCATTACTAGTCAACCTTATATATAAATTCCATAATAAATTAAATAAAGCTCTGTATGGGTCAGCTTAGACTAGCCCGATTAAAAAGTGATTTACTAAAGAGATAGAGGTAGCAGGGTGGTAGAACATGCTTCTAAATCAATTATGAGTCCATTCACTGTCGGCCTATTGTGCATAATAGTGTATTAAAATGCATTCTATATTGTTAAAAAAAATTGACTCTTTCATTGAAACTGAATTAACATTTGCAAGCACATAATAGTGTTTGGAAAGCTATAAACATTTAAATTCAATCCCTTATTGCAGGCTAAGTGTATACAGCTAGAATTGTAATATCTAGATAAGTCTTTATGTTGTGCTCGTTTCATTATTGCAGCAAGACGTTCACCATGCTAAAGGTAAGATTGGCTGATTGCTTGTGTTTATAAGCCCATAGTTACAAGGAGAAAGCAGCAGCACAGGACTGTAAAAGTAAAGTTCATTTTGAACTGGAAAGCAGTGTCTGTATGTATTTGTGCATGTATACACATATAAAAATTTATATGTAATACTGTTGCTAAATTTTTACTGGGAACATCTTAGTTCTACCCCACCTGCCCTTTCCACCCCAAAGCCTGTAACCTTTTTTCCTTGTGGGGGAGCAGAGGCAGAGAGGAATCCAACAGGCTGCCAGTTCTTGATGAGCTGTGACCATTGAAGGCTGTGCCCATGCTTGCAGCTTGGCCCAGACCCTGTCCTCCATCAGGGATCTGCCTTTTTCCTCTCCCCCAGGGACTGCAGAAGGTCTCAGTTCTCACCAGGGACTGCCTGCAAGGGTCACCCAGCACTAGTGACCTGGATGCATCTGTGCCCTGAATTCACAGGCAGCACGCTTGCATTTTGCTGCTCCCATGGTAGCACTCAGACAAGGCATGCAGTGGAGTTCTCTGCCTCTAGAGCATTCCTCTGCTGGGAGTTATACTGTCTTTAGTGGGATTTGCTTACCTCAAATTCAGCTAATTAATTTTTATGGGGTAAATTCAAAAGGAGCTGAAACTACAGCTTTCATTTCAGTTTTACTTACACTTGTACTTGCTTCTGTGTTTCCAGAATACTGAAATGATATCAGGGATTCCACAGGAAACAGAACAAGCAATATGATCTGCAGAGTTTGAGAGTTTTAAAGAAGTTGTAGTCTATTTTATTTCATGGACTACAAATACTGGCATTGGTGTTGAGCCCTATTTTTGTTTCATAGACTGTATTTGCTTCCATTGTGTCCTAAGCTTGTTCTGTGAATGAGCACCTCTCTGCACACACTCGTGCCCTGAAGTGCAGAAATCCATAACAAGAATCTGTTTGTATCTGAAGCAGATCAGTTTAAAGCAGTGCTGTTCTTTCTGTCAGCATTGATCTGGGGTAGCTCCCAGTGCAAGAGCTCAGCTGGTTTGTTTGTAAAACATTTGGTGAAAAGGCACAAGCAATGGATGAAAATTTTTTGTGACTTGGGAAGCAGGTAGTGAGCATCTTCTCTGAAGTTTTACAGTGTCTAGTGTTCATACCAGAGTTTCCAGAGTTGCAAAAACAACTCTTTCAGCCTTTAGAGTTTGCCTGAATTTGTTCTGAAGGTGTGTGTGTAATGCAGGTTGACATGTAGGATGTTTGCAGAAACCTCTGAGAATTACCTAAGCGCTTTTGTTACGCCTGTGAGGGACACAGAGCTGAGCTAGCATGAAGACTGATTTATTTCTCATCTCTGAAGAAATTTAGCCTTTTGGTTCTCTGAAACGAGCAGGTGAAGCATAAATTCACTGGTGTATTATTTCTAAAGCAAAGAGAAACATGTATGGCTTTAGATACTGTGCTTTTCCAAAAAAACAGAGATCTACGGCTACCATTATAGATGTACTTGTCTTTTAAATACAGGTATGGATGTAAATGGCTTTTGATATATTTTCTTAGGACAGGGACAAATTTATGCAAAGATGAATATATCAGCCTGCCAAAGGCTTCATACTGTGGAAAAGTATGTTAGGGTTTCAGGTTAATTTTCTGTCATTTTGTTAAGAATGATGTGCTTATTTTTTTGTTTTGTTCTGTTTCTAAATGTATAGGACAATTTTTTAAAAGAAAATTACATTTTCTGTGTTACATATTTATGTTGTGTGGGGTTTTTTTTCTTATTAAAAAAATTGACAAATTTTGTGGGCTACTTGCTATCAGATAGCCAAGAAAATACATGAATGTTTAATCTCACTTCTTCCTCAAGGTTCATAGTGCAATGCAGGCACTATCCAAATGAAATAATTGCTTTGTCTGGCAAATAGATTGTCTCATAAGAGGACTGAACTGTATTAAGTGATTTTCCCCTGATGATTGGAAGTATCTCTCTCTACTGGTTCAGGTAATTCTAAGGTTGTGCCTTCACTCTTTCATGCTAGACTGCTTTTCCAATAAAATAAAAAATGTAGAACCTGCTACACAAATGTAATGTTAACCTAGATTTCTCTGAGGACAAAGGTGAATGCTATAGGGCTTGCTGAAGGCAGAGGAGGAAATGATATTAAAAGGTTATTAGATATAGAATTGGATGCACGGGACTGTACAAAGCTGAAAGGTGCATATTGGGGTGTATGAATTTTATATTAGTTTACATATCTCTGGGACTCCTTAAGGCAAATCCTAACAGATTTTTTAAATACTTGAATACTACTTTATTTTCCCTACCAGATATAAATTCATATTAATGTGTTTCTGGGTTAGAAGAATGGTCATATCCAGAAGAGGAAGAACTACTGGGAAAAGAAAAGCGAGAGATCATTACAGAGCAGGCTTACACATCTCTTTGCATTGCTTCTGCTCAGTACTTGACCAGGGCCATGGCTGGCCAAACTGGGCATGTCCAGTGAAAAAATATGGAAAGAAGCAGCAGTTTTGGTGCAAAGAAAAACTCCCTTTCTGATTTAAATCCTGATGTGAACTTACAGGACCTGCAGTTTTTTGACATGGAACAATCAGGAATGCCCAAAGACACAGCTGGCTTTTTCTACAGTACTGTACAAGGTTGAAATTACATATGCAAATGTTGAAATGCACTTTATGCCTGGCAAACCATCATATTCAGCAGGGAAGCTGCTTTCATTGCAGCTAAATGGGTGCAATCTGGAAGTATATCTGCTGCTGTAGTGGAATAAATGTACACATCTGGAGAGACGTTGGGGTAGAGTACTGGTGGGAAGGAGGGAGTGCATCAGTATCTGTTTTATGAACATCTTATTCATGTGCAGTTATGCAACTTGTGCTCAGTTGCATTGCAGCTTAGATGTGATCTGGTGCTGGGAGTTCTCAGGGCTTCAGTTCTCTTCAGGGGCTTTGAGTGTGGGGTCTCTGTTACATAAAGGTGCCCAAAAATCCATATCTCATTATATTGTCCATGAGTAAGAAAGAACAACAAAGCTTTAGTTCTGAATAGAAAATATGTTTTAAAGTGTGTATTTCAAAACTGCCATGGAAAATGTTTTGAAAGAGAGAAAGGGAGTTATTACTGCTGCAGTATGCCCTATAAAATACATTTTTCTATGTAAATTTGATCATTTACTTGAACTCGAAGGTAATATCTAAAGAAGAATTTATTAATGGAAAATATTGAGTATCTCTATGATCCCTGTTCATTCTCAGTCCTTGGAAAAGCAAACTAATTTTATATTGTTCTAAATAAGAAAAAACTCATACACCGATGTGACTGTGTGGGACCCAGTGAAGTTTCTCTAGGTCAAGTGATTTAAAGTCAGAAGTGAGTGATGACAAAAGGGGCTGTTCAGATGATAAAGCCAAATCTAGAAATGGCAGTTGGCATTAGGTTTTTGGAAATAATTAGATTTTTGGAATTAATTTTTGCCTTGGTGGTTTCTCTTTGCCAGAACAGCTGACCTGGCTCCTCTGCCAATCAGCTGGTGACCCGTGAGACAGGTTCAATTTGGAGAAAAGCTGTAGCTCTTCCTCTCTCCTACCCCTATGTCTGCTCTGTCCACTCAGAAAGTGAAAGGGAACCTGAATACTCAGCCTCTGATCCATGGTGCCCTGAGCCAGGCCCATGGAAGAAGACATGAGCACTCTCCACTCTTGTGACACCAAGCACCTGAGTCCTGTTTGTCTGAGTTACTGTTGCTGTCAAGAAAATCTTGTCATCTCTTGCAGGTAGCAGGTGAACATGCTGAAATAATAATCTCCTAAATCATGGTATGGAGAACATTTAAAATCTTTTGGCAAGGAAAACAAGGCAATTCCAGAACAATTTCCAGAATACAACCCATTGCAGAGTTTTTAGTCAGATGTTAGCAAATGCCATGACCACACTGCACACTGAGTAACTGAATATTAGTTAGTAGGAGCACCCTGCAGCAAAAGGAAAGAAAAAACCAAAAACAAAACATGGAAGAAAATTATTTTATTTCCAAACACCTTTTTATTTGGCTGAAGACCTTAATGACAGCTGCTGTGCCTAGTGGAGTGGGCACCAGCATAAGAGCAAATACCTGCACTTTGTTTTGCCCATTATCTTACAACAGTTACTCTCAGAAACTGGATCATCCTTCTAGCAGTTCAACCAGTTTCCAGTCTACCAGGCAGCTCTTGCCCAGGGATGATTTAAAACAAATGCCTATAAATTCTAGTTGTTCCCATCATGCAGCCCTTCCCCTCATTTCCAGTGGCTGGACAATCAGGATCAGCACACGGGTCAGTGGTGTGCGGGATTCCTGGAGGAGGTGGGGGTATCCTCATCTTGGGTGATGTGTTCTCAGGCTTGCTAAGTAGTATTAATGGGATTTGGAGAAATACTTCTCTGGACTCTGGCAGTAAGGAGTGTGATCACAGTACAAGGCCTGCAAGGAAGAAATGGAGAGGGAGGAAGAAAAGGCCTGAACGAGTCTTCTTGTTAAGGCATACGCAGAAATGCAAACAGACTTCCTCTCTCAGCAGCTGTGTGTCCTTTTTGTGTGCATACTCAAGAGTCTGCAGTCATCTTAATATTTATGCTTCAGTATTTCTTCTTCTGGTGCAAATGATGACCAGGCATTGATGTTATGGGCCATCAGTAGCATTGTCTCTGTTGGTATAGGACTTCAGAGATCTGCTGTTCGTTGGATGTGATGTTGTAGAATAGAATAAAGTTTTGTAAAGTGGGCAGTAGGTTGAAGTAGAACGTCTGATGTGACTGGGACAAACATACGAGCTTTATAGCCATAAAATATGCAAATACTATCAGTTCTGTGAACCGGGAACCATGAGCATTTTCATTCTCTCTAAAGAAATTTTGGTATTTTAGTGCACTGAAACTTGTTTATTGTAAGTTTCTATTTATGCCCCAGCTGTGGGAGGGAAGACTTCATAGGTTTTTTTTCAGCATCACAGATGATGTTGTTGCTCAGCAGCCATTAATATAGCTTTATCTCTAATTAGGGAAGGTCTAACACCTTTCTGGCCATATGGAAAATGATAAGTTAGCACCTGCCATAACAAGAAAATAATTATTGAGTAAAGTATAAATATCAAAACATGATAGATAATGGTTTCCCCAGCAATCCTCAGCTGGACAAAAGTAGCATCTGCCTTCGGTTTCTGAATATCACACATGATTAATCTGGCGACAGTGAGGTGCTTTCTCAGCTGTGCTGTTTCTACTGAGCAGTGAAGGCAAGATGTCTTAGGCCTTCTCTTTCCCTTAAACACTGTGATGATATCTCTGCATCAAAAGATTTAATCTAGAGGAAGGAAAAGTGGAACCAAGGCAAACATTTTTTTAAGGAAAAGTGGAAAATAAGGGCAGGGGTGAGGTGAAAATTTAGCATTGGCTGAAAGTATTCAGTCTACTCTTCAAGTTTTGTTTATGGAAAGTGCATCTGAACAGAGCTCCGTTTTGTTCTTCTCAAAATTTATATTCTATATGTGTGTTGGGAGAGATTCTACCAGCCCCTTGTATATCAGAGCTTGACTCTCACTTGCTGTCAAGTTACCCATACAAATACCCTGGGCATCTAGTTTCATTCAGAAATGTGACCTGACAAAACTCTTCAAATCTGAATTGAACTTCCAAAGCTGGTGGTGGGTTTAGGCACTGTGCAAAACACATCACAAAGGGAACCAAAGTCCTGATGAATGATGGTGTTCTTGCTAGGCCAGCAGTGCCCCTAAACATTCACCTTTATGACTATTTCTTTGATAAGAAAAAAGAAGAAAATAAAGATCTGTGTGTCTGCATGCACATGTTAAACAGGAGAAAATAGGGGGATGGCTACCAGCCTGAAGGAAATTCACTGATAGAAAACTGAAGTTCTCCTTTCTCTGCTCCTGTGGAGGCTTTTGAATGAAACTGCCTGTCGCTGACTTTCTTAAAATAGTGAAGTATATATGAGTAAAATCTTTACTCCTGTTTGAAATTAATAGCAATGGCAAAATGCTCCAGAGTGTGCTGAAATTGCTCCTGTAAGCTTAGTGCTGTTAATCCACCCTGACCTGGGAGACAAAATGAGGACTGTATCAAGGGAAAATTAGGACTGATTATTTTTTTTAAATTTTGTATAATCTCAGTTGTCTGCACACGCATAGAATTTCTCATTAAAGTATCTTTCCTCTTTCCCTAATAAAACTTTTGAGTGTGTTGTAGATTCTGCATGGGTATTTACTATTTAAAATCATCCTAAATAACTTGAGGTCCTTTAGCTTCCTAGAGCTCTGGGACTCTGCCCTTTGCCTCAGGAAATTAAATATTTAATATTGCTTTGTCTGTGCTTACTTGGAAAAACATTCATCCTTCGTTTGGGTGGGTACCATATCAAAATTTATTGGGAAGCAACAGCTGATGTTGCCAGATGGAATCAAACCTCCACCCTCTCCTTCCCTTCTGCCATCAGGGGTTGTGTCAGTGTTGCCATCTCAGGAACCCTTGAGGCTGATCATGATGAAATGAAGGGAAATTAGGACCATGGTAGAAAGCAGGCTCATATCCCAGGTGGTAATGAAGAAAAAGACCCAGTTTGCTGGCAGGGAGATCCCTCTTTCTTGAACAAACTCTGCATTGTGTATTACTAAAAGCCATGTAAAATGTGAAGCAGTCAAACTAAACATACAGTACTCATTCTTCTTATGAGTTTTGCCTGAAATGAACAATGCCAAAAATGGAGTTTAATAATCTTGCCCAGTTAAGAACATGTTTCTTCCAAGAAGAGTGTGATGTGACATAGAAATAAGAGGATGCATGCCATTTCTATATTGTATTTTCATTGCATGTTTTATTATCTTTGTTTCTTTCTCTCTGTCAGGTTTTTATTGTGGCTTGAGTGCTTTGGGCATGAAGCATCTTTCCTGGGATGAATTTATTTCAAAAGATGCCCAGTCAGTGGACAGTGTGCACATAATGTGGTAGAGATTCAGTTGATATGAACACTGAGCACACCTTTCTTGGAAACGTCAGTGCTCTCCAAATGCTTAGCTGTGTGATATCAGCATTGCTATAAAGGCAGTTGTACCAGTTTTGGGGTGTTTAATCTTGCTCAAGTTCTCTTCGGAGATTTTAACAATACAGGTTACATAACTTTGGCTACAGGCTTTTACATTTCATGAGGCCATGTTGTAACTTTAAATAAAATAACATTGGGTTTGGAGGTTTTTTTGCTGCAGTAGTTAAAAAATGCCACTGTATCCATTCAATAAGTATGTAAATGTTTTAGAATTAAAGACAAAAAATAGCAACGAAGTAGAAGGCTTACTTCACTTTTGTTCTAAAAGAATTACCTTATTTTTTGATTAAATTTAATTACACAAACTAAAACTGTTGAAGACATCAACTTATGTATTTCATAAAATAAATATGAAGGAACTTCTTTTTTTCCTGTAATTTCAGAAGAGTGCATACTGATATAATGTTAATATTTTCTTAAAGCTCATAATGAGGTTTTAGCAAGTATTTTATAGCTCATAATGAGGTTTTAGCAAGTATTTTATATGACATAAGGCACTCCTGGGAAACAAGGAGGAGATGTTGTGGACACTTTGCACTTCTGTGGTTACAGTTTAGTTCAGCTGTCCCTGAGTTACTGTGTGATAAGTGCTAATGTTATTTAAGAGGGTGGGAATATTTTTGAGGTGTTAGGTTGTTTGCTTGCTTCTATTTTTAAGTTCATTTATTATAGATAGCTACATGGTCAAAACTGGGGGTTTTGTGTTCGTTTCACAGGTTCACCTGGACGTATATTTATGTAAAATTATGTCAGTATTTAATAGTGGAAGGATAAGTTTTCTTTCTAAGTATTTGCCTTATACTTTACAATAAAATAATATAGAAAGGGCTATAGCATGTTCTTATCCAGGACTGGAAACAGTAGCTGAAAGATGCAAGGAGATGCCTTCCCCTTAGTATTTTCAGTACAAAGGCAGACTTTGTCTGATCGTGAAGGTACCACAAGGACTGAGCACTTCTCTTGCCCTCTGAGGATAACCAGAGTGCAGGCTAGGATCTCTCTGACTTCTGTGCTCACCAGAAAAAAACTGTAGAATGGAGACATAGGCTACAATTTTTATTAATCTCACAGGATCTTCTGCTTGTGTCCTTGCAGTGTTTGCCATTTCAGAAAAAAGGCCCCTCTGCATTATGCATATTATCCATTATCCATACTCATGTTGTCCTACCTTTTGTGTCTCAGGCAAGGTGTAATGGCCTTAATCTTTGGAGATTTAAACTTCTTAGGCACCGGATGGCACTGGATGTTTTCTACAGGGCTGAAAATTATATCTTCTTTGCATGATGCCTCTTTAAGAAAACCAAGAAAAAGTTAATTGATCCAGAAACACCCAAAGGAGTTGCTCTTGAAAGTGGAATCTTTGCTTTGTCCTCCTGTGAGAATCTAAGTATTTCATGGGATGTTAAAGCTCAGTGTTGCTAATGCAAGCTGCTTAGGTGCCTAAATCCTGCTCTTGAAAGAGTATTTGTAGTAAGTTTACTATGGCTGCTGTTTTCATGCAGCTTCTTATAATTATGATGTCTTCAGTAACTGGCGATTACTGGTCAGTTGATATGGAATGATGCATTCAGTGGAAACGTGTCCAAGGTGCAAGAAACTTGCCTGTAAGGGCACAATCTTTTCTCAGGGGCCCAGAAGTCTGGGCAGATGACAGCAGAGGATTGGAAGGAATGCTCTCGGTGCTTCCAATCTCCTACAGTAGTTTTCCTGGACAGGACAGCCATCCCCTTTACTCCAAAAAACTCTGTGGGTACAGAAGTTGGTCTTACTAGCTGTTGAACTTTCACTGAGCAGTTATCAAATATCAGTTAGTTCTGTTCAAGTGCCTGGTTTTCCAAATGGTGGTGGAAATATGCCCTTGTGCTTAATTTCTCATTGCTTATTCATATTTGCTTGTGATGCGTGGTTGAAATATCAGCGCCCTCATCTTGAGCAAACTTGTAGTTAATTACATGTGACCCTTGTGAGTTATGAAACTGAACAGCAATATTAACCCATGGTGACATTTGAGATTAGAATAAGAAATGGGTATGATAAGGTGGTCTTAGTAGTGGTTTAGATCTGGTGGACTATTGTAGTAAATTCTCTTCAAGTAAGAAAAAAAAAATAAAATTAGTAAGTGAACAAGAATAGCCTATTTTCTTCTCAAACAATGCATCAAGATAAATTTGGGGAAAATGAGATCATGACTTTAAGCAGCATAATGTTTCTGTTTTATTAATATGGCAAGTGACATGTCAAAACAAAAAATCAAAAGCAATTTGCTAATTTCTCCCTACAAAAACACAAATACAGTGCTTCACACAATATAGTAGGAAGTTTAATTTGATCTTGTCCCTCTAGATTGAAGTCAGCCATCATGTTTCCAAATAAATTTAATACCTTATAAATGTGATTGATTGCTGATGTGGTAATCCAGTTAGCTGCTGGAAGGTTTAATAGCTGGAGAATCCATTTAGAGGAGAATAAGGATCTTGAGGTTAGGATACTGGGCTATTTTCAAGAGGTCTAATTTCAGTTCTTGTCTTTGACATGAATTTGGCAAGATTCCCCTTCTCTGTGCCTGCCTTTATGAAATGGGTGTTTCTGTCTCCTCTGCTTGGTGGGTGTAAAGAGCATGGTCCCATCAACACAGATGTAGACCTCAAGTTCTGCTGTAGGATTTTCCATATATTTTTCAAAGATCGAGCAGACAAATGTTACATGCAGCTCGTGTGTTATTTAAAAATATTGTAACCTAATGAGAAGAAAAAGGATCTGAGAAGCTCTTCCCAAGCTGATCTCTCAGCTCACAAATCTATCTCTTCAGGATGATAATTGTACTTTTTAGTACAGTCAGAGCTTTAACAGCTGTTGGTACTGCTGGTTTCACACTGAAGTTACAGCATCTCATTAGTATGTCACTTGCTCAATAGCAATATACCTTTACATCTAAAATGTTCTTTTGCTTGTACTCATACAGGACACTTAATGATTTTAGCTTTTGTCGTTTTCTCCTGAAAATGGTGATCATCAAATGATTTCTTTTGGTGACAGTTTATGTCAGAGTTGTGCCTTTCTTTTTTTCACATTATGGAAATCTATCCTACTTACCGTGACCTATGTTAGAAGAAAAATCATAGGTAGTGTGATGTGGGTGCATAAAAGCATGCAAAGACAATGCTGATGTGACAGCTAATTAAAACCAGGTACTTCAATGCTGAGAAACAAACAAAAATCTTTAATGTTACTGGAAATCAAAGCATTGTGAAGGCACAACAGAGTTGCAGAAGGCTTGTTCAACAGACAGCTTGAAAGATTTATGGAGTACAAAGGAATATGATCTTTTGGAGGAAAGCTGTATTATTGTGGCTCCCAAATGGCAAGCCATTTTTGCCTTGGTGCTGGAAGACTGCTTTAGTTGCAAAGCAACTATAAGTGATTTTTCATCTTACAGTACTAGATACCAACAAAATAGACTATTTTAGATCAGTCAGATTCCCCCCCACCAAGTTCCTTTGCAGATCCTTCAGCCTGATCCATTGAGTAAGTCCTTCAAAGCTCTTTTTAGCCTCATCACAAAACTGTGGTCCCATTCACATTAATATATGAAAAAATGTAATGTGTAATTTTTATCTAAGGCTTCTTTTAGCCCCAGTGTTAATATTAACACCCATGTAAAAGTAGTGTAAAAGAAGAGGCTGTACATTTTAATTATTTGCTCTGATCTGCATGCAGGTTGGAACTCTGTTTTAAGTACAGATGCATTCCTCTAAAGCCATTATACCACTAGGTTACCTTCCATAATTATGAGGAGATCTTATGTTACAAAGCCCTGTGATATGCTGGTGAGTAGTTTGTAGAGGTATTTTACTTAATATTATAAACATAAGGCAGTCCCACTCTCCTTTGAGGTGTGCAGCAAAAGGGCTGGAGGCAATGGCCGTGGGTTGCAGCAAGGAATGTTTCAGCTAGATAAGGGAAAAAAATCCTTTGTGGTGAGAAGTGTGATTTGTGACATGGACACTGATGCCCAGAGGGATGTTGGAATCACCATTCCTGGATTGGTCAAAGTCCATCTGGAAAAGATTGTGAGCAAAACGACTCCTACTTTGAAGCTATCACTGCCTTGGGAAGAGGGTCTCACCAGGTCACCTCCACAAGGCCTTACAACACAAAATTTTCTGCTATTCTATGAGATTTTATATATATACATATATATATATATACAAACACACATAAAAGTGATGGAGAATATATTGCTGAATGGTTTGCAATTGGCACAGCCTTTCAAGGTGTTAAACACACAGGTTAAGTAGAATTGTGAAGAGGTGCCATTTTGCTTTAGGAAAAAATAGAAGTAGCATCATCCAAGAAATGCTTTGAAGTGGCAGGGAGGTGTCATGTGTTTGGCAGCTAGAGATAACAACATTTAGGCCTTGTGGGAATAGATTCCCTTTCCCCCTCCTCCTGCTCTGTTTTGCTTCTAGAGCCTGCTTTTGGCAGTAGAAAATGTCATTCTATGCATCATGCAGCACTTCGGTTACATTTCCTAAAATAGGATTCAGCTGAAGATAGAGTCAGCATTTGAAACCAACTACTGTACATGGAGAGCAGGCATAAAAGACTTGTGCTGAAAAAGATGAACCCATTCCTGTTTCATTTTCAGAGCGTGTTGGCAAGAGTTGCAATTGCTGACATTTTGGGGGCAGTTCCTGAGAAGTGCAGCACTCAGTTGTCTTGCTCTGTTATTGCCACATCAACATTTACACAGTTTGTTTGTGCAAATGTGTTGTCAAAATGAAAGCATTTGTTTTAAATCAGTCCTGTTTTATTTCAAAAGCAAAGAAGATTTTTGGCATGCATTTTGCAAAGCCATAGAAGTTTACATCTAGGAGGCAAAGCAGCGGAAAAATGGGGGTATAGTGTGTCACAGACATGAAGAAGCTGTTTGTACAATACATACAAAAGCCTGGGAATGAATAGAGAGTCTCTTGTCACTAAGTTCATGACCACCTAAACCTCACTTGACTTTAAAAATTAAGTGTGGCACAAACTAGAACGGAGACTGTGTTCATTACAGCCATCCATTTGTCCACAGTTTTGAAAAAGGAAGCAAGATGTGACTTTGGCATGAATATCATGTATTTTTCTGTGTGTATTTGAAGGATGTGGAATATTGAGATACAGAAAACATTGGTGTAGGAGGTTTAGTTAGGCATGAATGAGCTTTCTTTGGAGATTTGCAGAGAATAGAATAACCTTTAATAAGCTCTGGGAAGGAAAAAAAAAATCAACCTCACCCTGAATCCTACAAAATTTCAAGAGATGCCTGACTTGGGCTACTTGAAAAGATGCCAAATTTTTGGTGAAATTGTCCTGCTGCTCACTTTTTTATTGTGAGCATGTACATAAGAGGGTAGGAGAAATTTTTATGATCTCATGTGTTATTTAAGAAATGTATGTATAGTTAGCCTTGGAGGCCAAATCTGATTGACTTCACAACACCTTATATTAGGGAACTTTAAATGAAGCTATGTGATTTAAAGGTCTTAATTCTAGTGTGGGAAGCTGTGCTTTCTCAACTGTCTTTCCATTCATCACAAAAGATTTTTAAATTAGATTAGTTTTCATTTGCTGTTCTAACAAGTTGGAAAACACGATACATATAGGCCAGTCTTCATGGTTCTGCAAAAGTTTTCCTGATGTAGTGAGGCTCCTGTTTAACAGCATAGTCAGTTTCCATGCCTTCAGTACAGACTGGGATCAATAATGATGCTACACAAGCAATGAGCATAGAACAGTGAATAGGAATCCCAGCTTTTATTTTCATAAAAATAACCAAAATATCTGTGCAACGCTTATAAAGGCTTTTAACGACTTTGAAGTATAAGGCATGACATGTTGTTTTAATTTATATACAACAAACACCACATTCCTAAAGTTGCTATTTGGGTTTTTTAAAAGATGAAACTGATGATAGCTGAAATGAAATGAAGTAAGTTTTATGCATGTTGCATTTTAACAAGTCTGCTGTCTCATTGGAATGCACTGCCTTCTTGTGCTACATTTTATTTTTGGAATTTAATAAGGCGCCTGTCATATCTGCCTCAAGGCTAAAGAATATCATGAGGGAGAAATCCAAAGTACTGTCATGTTTGACTGACAGGGGGCCAATTTTAATTTTTTTATGGGAGGTGGCTGATATTAACAGGCTGTAGTGCTGAAGATGCACTGCTCTACCATCTGCTTTAAACACCCTGTCTTGATGAGCCAGTAATGACGTTGCTCAGTGACATTTATCAGGTGAATTTGGCTCTGACACTCAGTAGAGGATTTTCATTAAAAAATTAATTCCGTGCATTTTACAGTGAGGCCCATTGTGATGATAGATTCTGGTACAGTGCCATGTATCTCCAGAAGCTGTTCTAATTACCTGAGAAACTTGGGAAAGCAATAAACCACTACTTTCCATTTCTTGTGTGTACTCCCTTAGCATATAATTAACACACTGACTCACTTAGCTTAAATCTCTGAAGATCTATGTCTATGTGATGATTACTAGCTCTTCAAAGTAATAAGCAAATGCACCTCAGTGGCTCAGTGGTTGGATGGCAGAGGGCTCAGCAGCCTTTGTGAAGTGCAGTCTGGTGGTGGCATTCCCTAAATGGTCACTGGAAAAGTGAGTAGGATACAGGAACAGTGGAAATGCTGTAACTTAGGCAAACATTTTAAAAACCCGCCCAACTTCCAAGAGAAAAATCTAATAAAATATTCCATCAACCTCTTGAATCCAGTGGGGGAAAAAAATATATTCACCAAAGTATTTTTTCAATATTTTTTGTAACATTCTTTCATCTTGGTTAACTTTCTTACTCATTTGCTGAACATCGGGGAAAAAATATTTTATAAGAAATTTACTCAGATTCCTTAGGAAGCAGAATCCCTCAATTATATTTGGCATTTCATCTAGCATCTTTTTCTGTTCTTTGATGTATCAGATCTGCATGTATCCTTCTCCACTTCAGAATGACTTTCAGGTGACCTGGGAGGAACAAGTAATCTTACTGTTGCTTTTCAAGCCCCTACAAGTGCACCCTGCCAGATGCTGGCACTTCCACTGACAATCTTGGTAAAAGAGGAGAGACTTAACAAAACACAGTAAGAGGGGCAATGGCTCCCTGTTAATTAATACTCATCTCTGTTAAAACAGATTATTTTGCAGTGGCTATTTGCTTTGAATCAAGGCTGAGCACAGGTTCCCCTGAATTTATTGTAGCACACAATAAGGGGCTCTGTGCCAAGTTTATGTACCTAACTAGAAGAGATGATGCTTCCCTCAGCCTATAGCTAAAGTACCATACACAGAGCATGGCAGGTGCAGCATGAAGCCTACTAAGGCCAGATTTACTCTATCATGGCATATGATGATATCACCTCAGATAATTGGGGACATGATATCTAAACAGAACAGCTGAAGAAACAACTGCATTGAGAAAACAGATCAGGCAGATTGCATAGCATTATGCTGCTGATCATCAAAATACTTAAGAACAGCTTAATGCAAACCAGGTGAGTTACCCATTAATGCCTCTGGAGATGATTTGATTAGCCATTTCATCAAGTCAGATGATTTTAGATTACAAACATTCTATATAAAGTATTAAGAGGTTTTTTATAAAAGTAATCTCTTGTGTTTTATAGTGATTGGAGAGGTTTATTATTTAGAAACAGACTATAAAATTCTCATCAGCATTTTTACAGAAAATTTATAAGGAGTTCTCAAACAGATTTCTCGACCTTCTGGAGGGGGGAAGTGTGTTAATTCTCTGATTCTGCAGTGTTTCTCCATCCTTCTGTTATACAGCAACACTTCTTTATTGTCTGGTTCAGTAACATGAACACTCACAAGTGTATTTGGCTCAGCAAATCATTTGGTGAAGACCTGATGATAGTCTAAACCTGGCTTGGGAGACATATGCTAGTGAGAGAGGGAGAAAAACAATACTCACTTAATGGCAGTCCTGAACGAAGTCATTTTGTGACCTTTAGAGAAAGGACTGTTTTGGGGGCATTTTCGCAGCAGGCAAGTGCCTTGTGCCTGTCTCACTGTCATGTGTACCTGCCTGCTGACCCATCCTGCAGAGGTCACCTGGGCCAGGCCTTCCAGTGGCTCTTCTGACCAGGACCCCTGGTAGGCACCCCTTGGTCTGCCTCTGCTGCCTTCCCATCCCCTGTCCCCTCTGGCACAGCTCCCTCGCTGCCTGAGGTGAAACCAGCCCAAGGAAAGTGCTGGATAGCTGGGAGATGGCATAAGGCAGAAGGGGCCCACTCAAATGCAGTATCTCCTTCAGAGATATTTGGTTTCTAACCCTTCCTTCCCCTGCCTGTCCCAAGTGGTGATTTTTCCAGCTGACTGCCCTGTCCAGGTGTTGGTGCTCCTGTCACCTCTGGCCCTGGTGCTGGTGGTGCAGAGTTAAATAAGCCTGTGGCTGCCTGCTGCTGAGCTCAGCCAGCTCACTCCCAACCTGAGCAGATGGTTGTGCTGCTCAGCCTTCAGAGAGAGGCTTTTTCTCTTCTTAGAGCAAATTAACCCATGGCTGGAGGCTCCTGAAGTGTGTGTTGGCAGGGGTTTGCTAGCTTTTTTGTTTCTTGTTTGTTTTCCCATATAAAGGTCTGCAGGGCCTAAACAGGAGTCTGTCAGTATAAAATTTAGCAAAATAGTAGATGATTGTCACAACAGGAACCGTAATTTAAATATTAGTGTAAACCCTAAGCAAACCTGAGGCTTTTTGTTGTTGTTCATTTTCAGCTGTTTCCTGTTCACTTACTCATCCACATCTCAAGGCTCTGATTGTTTCAGGTTTGCAGCACATTGAGGTGAATGTCATTGTTCTTTACAGGGAAGCATCTTCTTAAAGTCATAAGTTTTTTTTAATCCTCAGCTGCTGGTCATGAGTGAATAACCATGACACAGAGTATGTCTTGTTTGCCTGGGTCATTCATTTAAAATGAAAAAAAAAAACTAACAAAACCCACCTCTGCTGATGGAATGGTTTCTTGCCTTGTTCCTCCCACCTTGTGAAAGAAGTAGTTGGTCCTGGACATTCTAAGCCTTTTTGACAAAATCAGAATTAATTGCTGTTTATTTCAGCCACACTTCTGTAATAATTTCATACTTGTAGAAACAGAAAGGTAGATAAGGTGCATCCGTAGAGTTCTGCAGTTGGAGTTAAGAGCAAGAGAAAAATTACAGTCCTGAAGGAAAAAAGTGTGAAGTGGATGCCATCCTCTTCTTCTCCCCCCTGTCCCTCATTTTCCTTTCCCTGCTTATTTTCTCTGTGAGTATACACCACCAGCAGCTGGCTGAGACCAGATCTTCAAAAGAGCAGGGATTCTGAGGAGAAGAAAGGGCCAGAGAAATAAAAGGAGGGAATACATTTTCCTTTGATCAGAAGAGAGCATGTCTGAGTTAGCAGAAATCCTTCCATGGTCGTCAGCAGGTTAATGCAAGAACTAATGATTTCATGATATTAATAGTTGAAGCAATTGTGTTGCAGTCATATAAAATATATTAGGGTTTTAAAACTCATCAGGCCAGCACTGTTTGTTTGTGTCAATTTTTTCAGCATTTTCAGCTGTTGAAGTGAAGCATGCTTCCTTCCCTTTTCAACCATGTATCTTTTATGATCTTGAGCTTTGAAAGAAATCTTGAGAGTAGCTTAAAACCTGGTGTTTCTGCAACAAAAAATCGACAAACTGTTAGCTCTGCTGCTCACGTTTTGTATCCTTCACTTGGTAGGGCATTATAATGGTGTCAGAGGGTACAAATATGCATGAAGAGAGGCAGAAAAATTGCTGCTTTAGTCCAAAGGTGATTGTACCATTGTAAAGGGATTACAGGAGAAGGGACAGAGTGCCCTTAAATGGAGCATGAGGATCCAGAGCACCTCTCTGCTGCACAGTGGAAAAAACTTGCACGAAGTAGAGGAACTGCACAAGAAACAAGATTTTATAAGAACAGCAAGGAGATTGTATAGACTTTACATTTTGGCATGACTGCTCATGACAGTTTGTGGGCTGAAGCATCCAGACCATTTGGATTTGGAAGCATCTAGGTGAATGTTAGTTTGTGTTTGGACACAGCAGGAAGAACTCTCTCGTGTGTACTGACTTATGCAAAACGCAGCACTTTGGCTTCAATGAGTAAGTACTTTTTGATTCCCTCCTTTTTCCCCTTAGGATGCAAAAGGATAGATGATTGTTAGCAGAGATAATAAGCTACATAGTAGTACTAGAAAGAGTGCACTGAATAAATAAAGGCTGCTCTAGATGCTAAGAAAGCTGTGTAAAAAATGTAATGTTCTTGCTGAAATGCGATGTCTCTCTGGGTGAAGCAGGCAGACTAACCAGATGCACTTATCAGACACTGCTGCCAACAATTTGCTTGTTTTCTTTTCTCTGCATGCTGAAAGATGTAATTCTTAATGGATGACGATTCTAGTAACATGTATCCTTTTCTCCTTTTTCTTTTTCCTTCCCACAGTTCCATTTGTTTTTTTAATTCCAGTTGTGTAACTTTATTGATCTACAAATCAAACCACAACTTTTCCCCCTTCAATAAATAGATAGGAAATAAATGGAAAGGCCCTGAAAAGACAAATATTTGACAAGACAAACTGATTGGTGTTTACACCAGGGAAGCTAAGGTTGCACTGGTACCTCACTGTTCAATTTTCTCCACAGGAAATATATCCAGATTAGACCCCATGGACTCAGAATTGTGACTGATATAAGGGGTGCAACTTCTAATGTTAATGTGTTCATGGCTTTTTTTTTTTTTGCCATGAGCAAGTGATGCTGCAACAACTTCTGGCCATGTTTTTCACAATAGGGCTGAAGTTATGGGATAAAAATATTACAGAGAGATTTTCATAACACCTCAAAAAAGCTAATGCCTTTTCATTAAAATCCTTATGCATTCAGGAGGAACAGTGTTATTAACTTAGTCACGTCAGCATGGCGTTACTCCTTTTTTAAATGCATCAGGGTGAACACCTCCTATCTAGGAGGCATATGTATACAATTTAGTAGAAGTTTTGTCTCTTCTGTACTACGCACCATATCAAATAACTTCCTGTGAAGTTCTGCTGCATTCATATATTCCTGAGTAGAATTCCAAAACTAGTCTGTCCTTTTTGAAGTACCATGTTCTGCAACACCCAATGAGGAACTTTTCTAGTTAAGCCAATTTTCAGCTTTTTCTGGCATGACGGTGATTTACATCTAAATAAAAAAGCCTCAAAAATTTAATACATTTAATGTCATGGCATTTAAGTAATAGTATCCTGATGTTACTTAAATTTGTAAGCAAAAAGAAAATACACCACTGAACTAGGGAAAATAGGAAATAAACTTCACTAAGTTTTTATAAAATTGATAATTTCAGAGACTAAAAGGATAACAAATCACCCAAAATTAAGAGATCTCATCTTTGGTATATGAAAATTTACTTTCCTCTCCCATTTTTCCAGTTTCATAACCAAAACCTGTCTTCAGCTTCTCTTCAACATTGAGAGTGTCCAAGTATTTTTCATAACAAGAATGAGCCCAATTTACAGCTCTTGAGGTCTGCAGATATTTTGTGAGATAAATCGGCTTCTATCTGTACACTTAGACATAGATGGGTTGTGAGCAGGTTTTTAGCAATGAAAACCAATGAAGCTTGATCACATCAAAAAGACTGAATCTTTGGTTTATTCTCCTTTGTCTTTGCGTGCCAGAGTTCTGTTGTTAAGCAGCTCTAGGGTGTGGCTGCCACCTCTTCTGTCATGTCATGTGTGGACTTTTCTCTCTGCCATACATTTTCCTTCATGATTTAGATGAACATCACAATACCTGGGAAAAAAGTGTACACTTCAAACTGAAAAGGGATCACTAGCTTACTTGCTAGCAGATGCCTAGGTATTTGGAGGCAAAGCTAGGATACTGTGGTTATTTATTAAAAAAGCTAGAGGCTGTGCCTTCTTGCTTTGAAGTCACATACAAAACTGTAGGTATAATTTGTTTTCTTTTGTGGGGTTTTTTTTCCAATGGTACTTGCTCTTAGAAACAATGAGTCTTATTCTGCAAAAATAGGATCCTGAGTTTGCAACTGAGTAGGTGGATATATGTATCTAATGTTAATAAACTGGACAGCACTCTATTCATGGAAATCTATTGTTTTGTGTTTAACTTTGGCATCACTCTTCTGAGTGCCAAAAAGACTTGTTTGACCTCTGCATCTGACCTTCCAGAGCCAGCACTTACAGACACACTTGGAATAACAGCTGGTGGTGGCTGCAAAATCCAGGTGCAGTCATCAGGAACACATTTTTCCAGCTGTGCCATCTAGACATTTTCTTTTTTGTCTTAGCTGTCTTCACTTCTGGCTTTGGTGCTCAGGGGAGCAGCCCATGGGATTCTTGCTGGGCCAAAGCGTTTAAGACAGTCCCTTCTCATCCTTGATGCTTTTTGCATTGAATCACTTAAGTGAGAGTGATTTAACTCCATTTATGCTTCATTTGAAAGAAAGAGGACAGTTGGTCTTGAAATTTGGGAATGCCACTGGGTATGTTAAATATTACATAAACACGGTCTGCTCTAGATTTTCTTGCTCTGAAGATCATTTATAGGTCGGAAATAAAGTTAATGTCTTCTTGCCTCAAAGCATTCACATAATTGTATTATTTTATCTCTTTATGATTTGATAGTACCTCTGAAGCTTTTCCCAGAGGAGGTGGCAGTGTTTCCTTAGCACCAAGTGTTAGGTCAAAAGAATAAGTGTACTGGATTGTTAGTGAAAAGTTAAGTCGTGTATAAAAACTTCCTTCTAATATGATAAAAAGAAATACTCATCAGTTTGTTCATGGTTAAGATTCTTTTAAAAAACCCAAGAACAAACAACAAACAGCAACGGTATGGTGGATTTCCTGTAGTTTTAATTGCTTTCTGTTTTTACCCTTATTGTGTTGGGGGATGTAGTTTTAATGTACATAAATTGCCCCAAAATTAAACAGGGTTCTGTGACATGGAATTGTAAAATGCCCAACAATTCAGTGTTATAGTGCAAGTGTACTCTGTCAAGAAAATACATAATTGGGAGAGTTGGACCAATTTGATGATTAAAAGTGATTGAGGACTTGTCTCAGAGGAGAGATCTTCAGAAATCTGCCTGTGTAACATGAGTTAACACAAAGTTACGTGCTGGTGAGCTGTGCAGACCCAGGCCCTCTCGGAAACTTTGTGCTGCCCTGTTCAAGAGCACCAAAGCTGGCCGTGAGCCGAGCCTGGCTCCTGCTTCCCCCTGCGGCAGGCGGGGAGGGCAGAACCGCGGCCTGGCAGAGAGGCGGACTGAGGCTCCGTGAGGACAGGGAGCAGCCGGGCAGGGCTGGCCCAGCCTGCTCCAGCCTGACCTGCGGGACGCTTCCCCGGGGTGAGGAGGAGGTCACTGCATTCTGAAAGCTCGGCGAGCCATTCGATCCACAAGTGCTGCCGGGGGTGCCAATTAGCAGCAGCTGGACTGGTGCGGCTGGGATGCGGACAGCTGGGAGCTGGACCCAGGCAGCACTCTCCTGCCACGTGGAAGCAAAAATTACAAAGGAGCACAGCAACTTTATGCTTTCCAGATGATTATTTTTTATTTTCTCAATCACCTTTTAGTGGTTTGCTTGTGTATTTTTTTGCGCCCCC